>VWZQ01013184.1:534601-545452 GCA_013397015.1 Myiagra hebetior | reverse complement strand
AAGTTTCAATTGTTTTTTTTTTTGTTTTTTTTTTTTTTTTTTTTTTTTTTTTTTTGGTTTTTTTTTTTTTTTTTTTTTTTGTAATTTTCACTGTCTTAGTTTCTTGAAAGATGAAGGAGAGAAGCAGACTTTATTGCTCCTTATAGAAACTCTGGTGCTGCTTTCTTTTGTCTGTGTTACCCCTGTTCCCCCACGTGGCAGAAAGAACTTGTTTTAAAAGAAAAATACCCCTTCTAATATGTAAGTTCTTCTTAGTGGTTTCCATGAGCATTCTCAGTTAATACCATAACAAATTTTTACTAATAATATGACACTGTAGCATTTCACCAATATCATGGAATACCTGGATTCATATCCCATAATTACTGTGATTATCATCATGGGGCTAATGCAGCAAGCCAGTCCTAAAGGGATATAAAATCACACAATTTTTCTGACCACAGTTTTAATGATGGCTTGCTTCCTGAGATCTGGGCTAATATTGGGAGAATTGAATAAGATCAGAAGATGAAGTTTAAATACTGGTCCTGAACATTCTGAGTTTCTTGGGAAATTTCATAATTTCCTACATGATAGTACTTATTACTACTTAACATCGATATCTAAACTGATTGGTTTACAGCCAGTGCAGCTGAGTCTGTGTAAACACCTCCCATCTGTGATGTGAACAAACAGAAACTTATTTAGAAGAATGAAGATTGTCACAGGAAAGGGACACCCTGCGAAATTACAGCCCTGGGTAATTCAAGGTTTTCCAAGTTACTTCACATCCCAACAGTCTTCCTGTAAGCTTAGGTTGACTGAAAGAAAACAATTTCATGCAATGTTGAGAGCTAATTTATTTATTATATACACAAAGAATATAGGTTCCACTTCGTTGAACTATGGAAATTGTGTTCAAAGGATAAAATTTACTTTTTCCTGCCCTATGAACATGCTTATGTGTCCCCTTATGCATTCTTTTGCCCAATGAATTCACACTAAAGCAAAATCAATCTTTTGTCTTTTAAATTAAGGTCATGTTTGTGATCAAGAGTTTAAAACAATTCCTTACTAAATAAGAAAAAATAGGAAATATTTCAACAGTAAGTGGAAAATTAGCATAGTTTCTCAAAGTAGGAGCTGCAGTTTCAGGGATTCTCTGGGAACTGGGGCTAATGAGGAATAGAATAGTTCTAGAAAGATTTTATAAATTCAGAGACTGCTTTGGGAGCTATACAGAGATGGATCCATATGTCTGGACTCAACTAGTTAATATCCCAGACCAGACTGCTGGAGTGGCCATTTTAATATCTTTATATCTGCTTTTTCAGTAGCTGAAACTCTAATGATGTTAAGCAAAGAGGCAGCACAACTCAGCACTGAAGAAAATTGTATCCAGCCCTATATTCCTGTCTGTGTCTAGCCATGCAAATCAGAGGACCTATTTTTTATCCAACATCAAACATCCAAAGCTGCTTTGTTCTGTGGCTTATAGATATATATTTCTGTGTATATCTTTATGTGTCCACGTTCAATGACTTTCAGAACAAAAAAACAATTCATAGTGAAACTTCTGCTTGCAAAAACACTGAAGCTGTGCCAGTATTCCAAATAAGAGCCTTTGTCAATTCTGACATCAGATTTGACGGCAGTATCAACAAGTATTTATTTTAAAACTATGTTTCAATATATAATGTGAGCTTGTTTATCTCTCATTTATCTCTAAGACATTGAAAATTACAAAATCCAATAAATCTATTATAGTATTCACCTTAAATATTAGCTGGATTGCTGGCATTTAACCAATAGTGCATTTAAAATGTTAAAAAAAAAAAAAAAAAAAGATGCAAGGGAAACAATCTCTGTCTCCTTAAAGGAAGTCATTTGAGCTGATTATACAGAGTCCAATGATGCATTAATACATCACTGGATGTGAAATGTGTACAGTGTATCACATAATTCTTTATTTAGAGTTTATTAAACAAGCATTGACCTTCAGTCTTATCATACACAAAACTGTATCCTCATAGTTCGATAAAGTAGGTTGTCAAAGTAAATATTTACAGCAGCAAGTAAAATAAAATCAGGTTATTTTCACTAATGGTCTATAGTGATCATTTATTTTTTGAGCAGCTATATCCTTTCTGTCAAGGGAAAGCCCTCTCTGGCATTAGAGATCCCATCCAATGTGCATCCCTGAAAGGAGGCAACTGATTCAGGGTGTTATCCTGTAGCTATTAAAGTTGAATTTTCCAGGACAAGGATACCAGAAATGTTGATAACTTCATTTGCAATGGCTTAGCTTTTCTGACTGATTGAGAAACGAACCAGTAAACACTGCCTGATGCTGTGCTACTGAACATAAAAGAGCACTACTTTCTTGGCACAAAAGTGCATTCTGTTATATTCTCTCATCAGGGTAACCAGTGGCATCAAATAACCAGAGAATCTGCAGTATAACCAATCTCACAGGAAAAGAAAATGACAAATAAATCAATTACCTATAACTGAGTATCACTGTGATGTCATTTCTTGAAGGGAGGGCTTCACATAAAAAGCCACAATTGATAACTGTTGGGTTGAGTAAAGCTACTGATGTATTTGTAGTATAAAACAGTGTTTCTTCTTACATAAACTTTGTTTTTGGTTAAAAATAAAGTTTAGAAATTATTATCCAATATTATTATCCAAATTATTATCCGGTATTATCAGTGAACAGAATAAAACTTCTGTACAATGGTTATTCCATTGAAAACCAGAGCAATGAAAAGAGCAGTTTGCCATGTGATTTTGTATATGTGTTTATTCCTGCTCTAGGTATTATATAAATTGTTATCAAAGCAGTGAGAGATACTGCATTTCTATCATTTCTGTCAATCTGAATAATTACCAAGGCACACTTAGAGATGATATAGTAGGGGTACTATTTTGGCATCAATGTTCTGAAAGCAAGGTCATTCAATTCAGACTCCGATGACGCATTTTAACCAAAAAATGTTCATGTATGTATGCATGTATGACACCTTCTTCATCAAATTATAACCATGCTCATCAAATCATAACTATGCTCTTAGATATCCAGAGGCATGATCCCCAGCAGTGAAAGATGTCCCTAAAGACCCAAAAAAAGGGAAAGGTGGAAGCTGGAGAAGAATTCCTTATGATATATTTAGAAAGGACTTCTTTTAAGCACAATAATTTTCTTATGTACAACATAGTTGTCACTAACCTTAAAAAAATGAAAGCAGTAATAAACCCCAAGCTAAGAGAAAGACCATCCATCCAGTCCCTGTTGTACCACTGAAGCAATGGCATTGTCAGGGGACAGCCAATATCACACCTGATCATATTCTGATGGTCCTCAGTGTAAACAGGAACTTAGCACTTCAAATCAGAGCGAGTCTGCAGTCACTCTGCATTTATTGCAGAGGGCACTCTGTACTGTGTAAGAGCTTGCCCAGAGCATAACAAACTCTGGTCATGCTGGCTTCTTGGGACAGCACTTTAAAAGGCTTTAGGTATTGCCTCACATGAAATGTGGTTCAAAGCAGAGGTGATAAAATAGACGGAGATCCACATCCTCTTTGGAGCACCACATACCATCATGACATGTCCAGAGATCCATGCCAGCGCACAGAGCTCAGCTGTCCTTGTGCATTCGTGGGCACACTAGATAACTTTCTGAGGGACTACAACAACAGTTTACTTAGATACAATGTTGTAATTCCCAAGAGGCTTATACGGCAATTAAAATGGTGCATCAACAGTAATGTAGAATATTCTGGAAAGTTCTGGGTTTTTTTCTTGTTTTAAAGTGGAACTTTGTCACTGCCAAGACAAGGAAAATAATTCATAGCTGCAAGAATAATTCTCAGGAGAAGGTACCTTTTTATTTTCAACATGTAATAGCAATATGTTGTAGTCTATAATTAATGTCTTTTCTCAAACTTCTAATTTTATTTTATTTCATTTCAAAGTTCAGATCCCAGCCATGTAGGTTTTTTGGGGGGTTTTTGAGGTTTTTTTTGGTTTTTCATAGAGACAGTTACTCAAACACTTGTATATATCTTTTAAATGAAGACGCTGGAAAAAAAAACCAATTAAAAGGAATAAAAATAACAACTTCTTGGCGTTGTTGTAATTCACTAGTACACTGGAATAATAAATTGACGTTTTCAGTTCTATTTGTTCCATTGAGTGGTTTAATAAAGAATCTTTTAGACTGCAACAGCTATACAGTAATGGAATAAAATATATAGTGGCTTGACAAATTCACCAGATTTATAGTAAAATCTGTTCTTTTTCTCCAATACCATCCATATCTAGAAGGGGAAAAAAGCTGGTTCTGTTTCTCATTGCTGGTTTTCTCCATTCTGTTAATTTCAATTTAAATTGTATGGCAACAAGTTCTTCCATTTCCCCATCTGCCCTTTACATTCCCTCTACAAAATTTAGAGTTTGAATGCATTTTGTGCAGGACAATTCCCTAGAAAAATTTCCCTCTCCAGCCGCAGTGGAGATGAAGGGGAGGGTCACAATAGAAACTATGTATCCTCTCCCAGGCCAGATAGTATAAGTGAAATTTTCCAGAGAAAGAGTGAGGTGTTCAACAAGAAAGAATTTCTATTGCCAGTTTAAGACAGGCGAAATTAAGGTCAAACTTTCATTTCATTATACTGCCTTCTTCTCTAATCCAAAAGCAATTGGAAATTATGGTACAGAAACGTGTATTTCTGTGAGATTTTGCAAAGAGATATCTAATTAATACAGAAATAACTTCAGAAGGTGCATGGTGCAGTCTTTTGAAAACATTTATGATACAAAACCTATGTAAAGACATGATAAAACATGAAAATTTCATACCAGTGATTCCTTTATTTTTTAACAGATTTCTAATTAAACAAATATTTCTAGGACTTGATTTTATCCCATTTTTTGACTTGTAACATAATTCCATTAAAAATATTTTCAGTAAGAGGTATATTTCCCTGAAACACACAAGCTAAAGACTTACTTTTATTTTGTAACAGAAGTCTTGCATTTTCAAATACCTTCTGAATCTGCAAAGGTCCAGAATTTTCTAAAATAACTTGTATGGCCATGGTAGGACTAAAGGGGAATAGAGACTAAGGGGAGTGTGGGACATCCTAGAAATAAATATGGGACAGCAGCAGGCTTGTAGCCAAATGAGAGGATATTTGGAGGTCACCAGACAAATAGGTATTTGGAGGGTCATCAGACTCCTGAAACATCAACAGTGGGTGCTACGGTGTTTGCAGCTATAGGTTATTTAACGGGAAAAGCTGAAAGCAGCATAAACCACTTCCTGCTTTGGTGTGTCTTAAGCCTTGTTCAAATAATCAATCCATTGCTATTCAGACAATGTTAAATGTCTTTAAAATTTATGTGTGAAGAGTGGTTTATAGACTGCTGTTCCAGGTTTACTGAAGAATGCCCAGATGCAGCAGTGCTGCTGTGTGCTTAGCAGGGGGGCTGTTATGTGTCCATTTACTTCTTTATCCAGGTATTACTCTAGGTGGGAAGGATTTCTTTCTCTTCTTTCCCATTCTCCCTATACACTCTGGCTCTGGCCTTTCAGAATCACTCTGTAGGATGAAAAATTTTGTTCATTAAATTATCACAGTATTTTATAGTCAAACCATTGTGAGAAGGACTTCTAAATATTTACTGATTATCTTGCTACCTTAAAAATAATAAATAAATTCATTTGCTTTGATAGATTTACATTTGGTGGGTTTTACTACATTAGAGTCTGAAAAAAGCGAGACTATCAACTAATTTTTATTTGAAATTGTGGATGACAACTGTTTCATTTGACGGAAGTAAATATTCATTAGAGATGGGCTGAACTGAAGCTGCTCAAACCTAAAGGAATATCATGTCATGTGGTCTGTTAGCTGCATGAGGATGAATGACAGAACAGACTCGTGGAGAAACAGGTGGAGGCCAATACGGTACAGCTGATCACGGTAACTGCTTGTGTGCCTGCTTGAACACCTAGTAAGTATCAGGCAAGAAGATAACTTAAAAGTAATGGTAAGAAAAGACAACATAGGTAATTACTAATAGCTGAAACATTGTATCGTCTTGCCTTATTTATTCAGTACTAACTTGTTTTTATGTCTTGATTTGCTTTGCATGTGTCTGAAATTGGTATTTTTCTCTCAGATTTCCCAATAAAGGCATCAGTACAGGAAAGAGAAGGAGGAAAAAGAGAAACAGTATACTGTTATAATAATTAATCTGCGCTATTTGG
The DNA here is from genome assembly GCA_013397015.1 of Myiagra hebetior. Lineage (NCBI taxonomy): Eukaryota > Metazoa > Chordata > Aves > Passeriformes > Monarchidae > Myiagra > Myiagra hebetior. The sequence continues at coordinate 539,193 of VWZQ01013184.1, read as the reverse complement.
ACTTGTCTTCTGTCACTGGATGTAAATTTGTAGCTAGTCCTCAGCCTTGCCAAGAAATCAAAAAATGTGCATTAAGTACTCAGAACAAAACCAAACCTGTGCCAATGTGAATCCATGAGTATTCCAGTGAGCATTTGGGGTTAGGATTATTTTTTAATGTTTTTTGTCCAGTTACTTCTTTATTACCCAAGAGGAGTTTATTAAGCTTGTATATTAGTCTACATTAACAACAATCACATCCTTTTTCCTTTGCCTCTACCTCTACCTTGTTGGAGGGTTGGGATTGCTCAGCCTGGAGAAAAGAAGGCTTTGGAGAGGCTTAGGTTGACCTTCCAGTAGCTACAGGGGGCTTGCCAGAAGGCTGGAGAAGGACATTTCATGAGGGCATATAGTGATAGGACAAGGGGGAATGGTCTTATGCATAGGTTTAGAAATTAGGAAAACTTCTTTAATGTGAGGGTGGTGAAGCACTGGAACAGTTTGCCCAGAGAAGTTGTGGAGGTCCCATCCCTGGAAGTGCTCAAGGCCAGGCTGGAGGGTGCTCTGAGTAACTTGATCTAGTGGAAGGTTCACTGCCCATGGGGGGTTGAAACCAGATGATGTTTAAGAACACTTCCAAGACAAAATTTTCTATGATTCTATTTTTCTCTGATAACTTCCTTCTCTGAAGGTAAAAAATGATAAATACGTTATGTTTCCACAGAATAATTTACAAATATTTTGTCTTTTATACATATATATTAAAGTATATATTTGGATTGCCACTCTTTGTTCTTCTGCATATTCAGTAGTTATCTTTGTGTATTAGAGTTCTTTGGATTTCAGTTATTAAAGAGTCAAAGTGCTTTTTGAGCGACAAGCTCTAGCTGTACTAAGGATCTTAAAAGTTCTCAACATTCCTAAAAAGAAATCAATACAGCACTGCTCACAGAATCACAGTTGCTTTTGAAAATGGACTAATTTTTCTTTAAATAGCCTACTAATATATCCTCTTTTCCAGAACTGTACATAGGTATTCATTTCTCTGTTAAGGATTTTTTCATGAATTATTGAGTTGGCATTGAGAGAGCTACAAAACCAGTCATGCTGTGGGTCCTTCTTCTTTTTATTTTTGCCACGCTGGCCTATTTCCAAAAAAGGGAACATTATTTGGCTGTCTTATGAAAGACTTTCTTACTTAGCTGGACCTGCTTTTGCACTGTTCTCTGACATTATATAAAGCTCAGCTGTATTATCAGACACTTGGATCTCTTTTACTTCACTCGCACTTGCTGTCAGCCAGTCTTTCTTGCCAAATATGGAGCCCAGCCCAAAACAAATCACTGTTCATGTTTTGGTTTCAAGTGCCCTGACCAGTGTGATTTCCAGTTCTCTTCAGTTTTGGCCAAATGCCAAGTGCACCAGCCTTATTACAAACTCCGGAAAATCGGGGTTTGTAATGGAAGTGCTGACACAGCCCTAAATATTGGCAAGAACAACATAATTATAATTATGCAAGGAGAGATGAGCAAGAAGGACACGATTGTTGAACACAGGAAAAGAGCTGCTCTCATTAATCATCTCATACATTTGAGAAAATGACTTTGGAAAAGGAAAGGTTAAAATGCTGAAGTACTGAAAGAAGGTGAACAGAAGACCACAGTTCATCCCAGCGTTCCTATTATAGCATCCAAAGATAATGAGGAGATTAAATTTCTCTGAATAAGGACTGTGCTAAATATAATTGTTGTTCCCTTAGGGTCCAATATTAAGCACTGTAGCAAAATGAAACAGAAGAAATTGGAGCCAAACTCTGAGGGAAGCTGATATGGATACTCTGCTTCAGATATTTTTTTCCAGGCTGTGGCATGGTTTCTAATTTTACACCGGCTTTCAGCAAGCCATTATTTTATTAGAATTAGACTAGTCAAAGGGTGTGACTAGTCCTTTCAACCTGTTAGAAAGAGCAGGAAATACGTAGCTAGATAGGCAGATGGATACAGGGGATCGAGTGTGTGTGCTTGTACATGCACACAGACAAACATACAAGTTATTTCTTTGGTTGCTTGGATGTTTGTACATGGAGTTTTGGGCACAAATACATGAACTTAGGGTATGAAGACCTATAGTGGCTTCTGAACATCCTTTTATGTAGAAGTTCCAAATAGGAATCCCTCTCCCAAAATCTGAAATTTGTTACCTTCTGTATTTGTAATAGTACAGGCTTTCTGTGTGAAGCTATTGGGAATCATCTTGCTCTGACTAAATCAAAAGCCCTGAAAAACAAAAGAAAGAGAAAGAAAAATACCTTTTTTTGGAACAAATATTGAGTCAGTCCTTAAACACTAGGAATTAAAATCCTCATTTTCTTCCTTTCTTCACCAATAATTTGTGTATTAAGTGACTACAATTTCTTTTAAAAAATACTCAAATAAACACTTTCTTACAGAAGAATAATAGATGAACAGATTTATAGGGATTTTAGTAAATAAAACCAGAAAGCTACCTGAAAAGTAGGTGAGTGAGATTTCTAGTCCTGGCTTAATGATTTGTTTAAGAGACATTCACATCTATTGCAATGGCTAGATGGTTTATTATGGTGCAATCATGTGTGAAAATTATTAGGAAAATATTAGCTTTTCAGTTTGGACAAAAAATCTGAGTTAACTGTTTTCTACTATCTGTTTCACAGACATTCTCTGTAACTGAAAGATACTTTATATCTTGTTTCCATACGGCACTGGGATCAGTGAACTGTATTTTCTGCTGAGAGTGGAGCCATAGTAATTGGCCTGAGATGAGAAAGCTGATAAAGCTGGATCTTTCCTCCTAGATTCTCAAAATGGTCTAGACTGATGACTAAAACTGGAAAAGGTCATCAGATGTTAATACTGAGGTGCCACCATCTTACCTGTGAATGAATGGATGCTACTACTCAGCATATACATCCCTTTTTAACCAAGTGTAAAGATGATGAATTAATATTTCATTTGAACACATTCTCATATGAAAGAAATTATCAAAATTTTTAGATCTAATAATTTTAAAAAATACTAAAATTTCCCCTAAGTTAAGCTCCTTACACACATAGTATTTTAATGAAATTTTACAAATATTAAAGGAGGACAGAATTGCCTTCATTTGCAAGCACACCTCTAAGAAACATGCAGTAATATCCACCCCTATCATAAATAGGTGCTGTTCCCAGTGCAGTTGGTGGTCAGTATGGTTCTCTATACTGGAGTTTAGTTTGACTCTTGAATCATTATATCTGTGGATTTTTAAAACATTCCTGTGTGTTAGTTTTATACCTGTTGGCAGATAGATTTCTTCTGGCCCCATAGTCACAGGAGAGCTCTGGGATTTTAAATAAAATCGGCAGGCAGAAGGAATGACTACACAATTGATAGACTGCAAAATCATTAAATAGTTGGTAACTTAGCTGTAGAATGAAAGGTACCAGCTGCTGACTGTGAAACTTAAGGAACCAGAGAATGAGAGTGAGAGTAGAGGCAGAAATTCAAGACATTTACCTGACAAAGAATCCCTTGCCTGCTGTCAGTGTGTTGCTGTGTCTTAAACTGCGAGATTTCATAGTTATTAGTTACTTTAGACCTGCTGCAAGGAAAGGTATCTCAGAGGGTGCTGTGCAGCACAGATTTTGAGGAGGCATCTAGCTAGATGCCATGTACTGAAAAGGATAGAAAGAAATGTGTAAAAACATGAAAACAATGGAAAAGGTTTAATTTCTTTCAACCAGTCCCATTGCACAGCATTGTAAAAGTTTGTATGTGATAGCATCAGGTTTTGGCCAGATGACTCAGCTGAGTATACAGAAAATATTTCCATTTATTGCAAGATACTTGATAGTCATGCCTCTGTAATTTAGCTGTTGTCCTTAGAAAGATACTCCAGATTTACTCATATGTGTATGACCTATGGTCTCTTTATTAATACTATTTAGTGTTACAATGTGGTTAATGATCCCTCAAACAATACTACATCAAAAATTGTCTTCTGTGTTCTTACAGACTGGGGAATGAGAGGCTGGGGAGCAGTGCCATGGAAAGGGCCCTGGGGCTCCTGGTCGATGGCAAGTTGGACATGAGCCAGCAGTGCCCTGGCAGCCAGGAGGGCCCAGCGTGTCCTGGGGGGCATCAGGCACAGCATCGGCAGCCGGGCAAGGGAGGGGATTGTCCTGCTCTGCTCTGCTTTGGGGCGGCCTCACCTCCAGTGCTGGGGGCAGCTTTGGGTGCCACAGCATAAGAAGGTCATAAAGCTATTAGAGAACGCCCACAGGAGGGCCATGGAAGTGTTGAAGGGTCTTGAGGAGAAGCCATAGGAGGACCAGCTTGGTCTGTTCAGCCTGGAGGAGGCTGAAGAGAGACCACACTGCAGTTACAACTTCCTTGTGAGGGGATGTGGAGGGCAGGCATTGATCTCTTCTCTGTGGTGACCATGGCAGGACTTGAGGAAATGGCCTGAAGTTCTGTCAGCTTAGGTTTAGGTTGGATATTAGAAAAGCATTCTTCACCCAAAGGGTTCCAATTGGTCACTGGAACAGGCTCCCCAGGGAAGTGGTCACAGCACCAAGCCTGACAGAGTTAAAGAAG
>VWZQ01013184.1:494828-534088 GCA_013397015.1 Myiagra hebetior | reverse complement strand
TGATCCTTATGGGTCTCTTCCAACTCAGCTTATTCTATGATTCTTTGATTTTGTGATTCCATTATTCCCTCCTAACCTTATTTACTGTAGAACCAAGAAAATGCTCAAAAGAGGGGACAGACGAGAAAGATGAAGTTTATGTGAAAGCTGATCAAATGAGGTCTTTTGTTAGATGGTTAATTCTAGACTCAGTGAAATAAATGTAAAAATTAAAACTAGAACGGCATGGAACGGCACCTTGTTATTCAACATGTCAGAAAAAAAAAAAAGGAAAATACTTAATCAGATGGTTTAAGATCCTGAATAGGATTTCTGAGCAGAGGAAAAAGGGCCTTTTGGACTGGAGACCAGTGACTGAGCTACCACTTTTATCTCAGAGGGCTACAGTGCAGTAGGGTGGAAAGGGGCTGCTGAAATTTGGGAGTTTGTCTTTTATCTACTGAGGATCACAGTGGTCACAGCACCAAGCCTAAGTTCAAGAAGCATTTTGACAACACTCTCAGGAGCATGATGTGATTCTTGGGGTGTTCTATGCAGAGTCAGGAGCTGAACTTGATCTTAATGTGTTCCTTCCAATTCATCATATTCTAAGATTCTTTGAGCCTGTCTAGAAACTGGAATGTTGCTTTCATTACAGAATCCTGTCAGCCATGTTCAGAACACCCTTTCAAGGTAACAGTTAAGGCAAAAATAGGCAAATTGCAAGCATAAGGTGTTCAAAATAATAAAGCTAATTAACTTTGTTTGTGAGGGTCATAGAAAAGAATCTGAGAGGTAGAATATAAGTCTTTGTTTTAAAGAAAATATATTCACTTGAACAAAATTTATGTTACCTGTTGTGTTACTCAAAATGCATAGAAACTACTTTTACTCTTACTACAAAACACAAAATGGCACAATGTCTCCTCCCAGTCACAATTAATAAACACTCAAATAATGTGTAAAGCAGTTAAATTACCTTTATCATTCAGATTAGTAAAGACTAAGGCAGAGGTCACAGACTGCTGTCCATACTATTTCAGATGCTGAGGTCAACCATGATCTGAACACTGAGTGGACATATCTTGATTTTGACAAGTTTCCCAACAGATTACATTGTCTCACAAGAGATTTTCTAGGACGTATAGCTGCAATTTACTTTTTTTAAGCTAAACATCTCTGTTTTAAATATTTATATATCACTGAGAGAGTTTTCATTGTCATTTAATAAATATATATAGAATGAGCTTTATTTTAGAGATAGGCAGAGAGACTTTCTGTGTTTAGGTGTATACACAGAATATTCCATGAATGTGTGTTTAAATGCAGGTGGTTATTACTTCATGTGTAGAGTACACTATTTAATGTCTGTGGCAAAATTGTGATAGCCCTGTTTAGACTAAAAGGTCTCATACCCATCAATGGCAGTGGAAAAATGACATCACAGTAGAATTGAGTGCTATTCAGAAGGAAGAAAAAAAAAAAATTAGTTAGACTGTACATGCACCCCAAGTATTTCTTCATTTCTATGAGGTTGATACAGATGATCGTTTGTGACTAATGAAGCTTTTCTTACTATTCGCTTTGTGCCTTTTTTACTTATTTAAGAAACTGTGAGGTACTGGTTCTACATTTAGCTCTGCAGCTAGTTTACTGTATGCAATTGGACGTTTACTAACATGGCCATTTAAAATCAAAAGAGGCAAAAAAACCCAACAAGAGATATTTTTTAAATTAATCTCAATGTCAAAAATTGCAGAATACTGGAGCCAATGTAATAGCACTGTTTATTTTCTAAAACGTTTTCAAGGCTATTGTTTTTTGTTCAGTTTTCTAATGTGTTATTTGGTTAGAAACATTTTGCTCACTCTCAGTATTAGTATCAGATAATCTTCACAGATATCAGCTTTGACAGAACTAAGTGAGCAATTTTTGTACATAAAGTTATATTGTTCTCAACATTGCTAGCACAAATATTTTCTATTAATATCAAGCATGTGGAAAAGCAAAATTTTCTTGCCTTCTTCACTGCATAGATCTTGCTGTTGAAAAGGAGAAACTTTCTTTCTTTCTCTTACAAATTTCCTGCCTCTTCTTCCTTTTCACTATTACAAAATTCTTGTGGGGACCTGAAATTTTTGCCTTCCTGTCAGGACTCTTATTAATCATGCCAGATGAACATGATATTTATAACACATTCAAAAACTTTTTTATGTTTTGTGTCTGATGTGGGACACAGCTCAGGAAGGATGATGAGTAGGTGGGTGGACATGCATTCAGAAAAATATCTCTCAAAAGAATGTAAATGTATTTGATACCAATTAGTTTAAGAAAGTTCCTTCTTAGGAAGGAATCTTATGAATCTAACTGCAAAAAGTATTAAGTTTCAGTTTGACAACAAAGCCATTGAATGAATAATGACAAATTCTCATTATTATGAGTTTTAGAAAATATTGACTATGGAGTACAAACTAAGGTATAAAAGATAGGTATCTGTGGTGAACTGATAGAACTGTGGTGTTCCAGAAGGGCATTTAGACAGGGTTTAAGGTATACTTGGTAAAAATTCTGAATTCTATACAGCTAATATTATCAGGAATTACATAAAAATAAGGCTAGCAAATGCACAGAGAAATTCTATAATGGCAAATGGGAATTTTATACTGATTATAACAGCTAAAGGAAAAGAAATCTTTAGTGGAAAAAAAATGCTTTGCAAACCTACTGAACTCCTAACTATAAAGTCAAACAATACTAATGCATTTGTTCAACAAATGGACAACTTCATTTAGTTCTTGTCCCACAGTCTCAAAACAATCTGACAAATCTAGAATTTGTTCCAAGGGAGGACGACTAGCTCATCAAAGGTCTGTGGCTGCTTCAAGATATGGAAAAGTTAAGAATAAAGCACTTCAAGCTGGGAAAATACAGAACTGAGACAACAGTGGAGAGAACTATAGCCTCAAGGAAGGTGTCCAGACTGTGCTTCTGTTTTCCATAAGAGGGAAACAAGGATACCTATTGAATTTGCCAGGCAAACAAATTTAAAACAACAAGTTTTTAATGAACTGAAATGTTGTATCACAGGGATACCTATTGAATTTGCCAGGCAAACAAGTTTAAAACAACAAGTTTTTAATGAACTGAAATGTTGTATCACAGAACATATTAAAACAATCTGCATTTTGTTGCAGAACTTTTCATAGAGGACTCAGAAAGTAATTAGAAAGCAGTGGATGAATGGTCCATGAAAAAATCATAAATGTGATGACAGAAATTTATTCTGTGTTAGAAGAAACTGAGATGCTAATGAACTTCAGTATTTTGTTCTTTGCTTGCCCTCTTCTTGTATTTATTTCTTTATAATTCTCCATTGGTGGTGGACTCACTCAGGAGGCCACTATTAAGTAATATTTCTGTACATGGATGTTTAATATATCCTTGAATCTGATCCCAGTCCTTAATTTTTTAAAATGAAAAATAGTAATGGGAATTTGCTCTTGCCAAATCTCTGAATTACTTCAGATGTGTTTTTGGATGGCAAGTGAATTCAGTCTGTGGTAGAGGAATTTGCACTCTCTTGATTGCATTCCTATTAACATCTTAATGTTTAATGACACAGTCATCTTCTCTGTCACATAATTCTTGCCCACATTTATACTTTTCTTCTCCTAATCCACCTTATGGAGAAATGTGAATAAATTGCCACATGACTGAGCATTTTTAGGCCTTTTTATCAGGTCATATAACTCTGGAGCACTTTCTACACAAACAGTCTATTTCTTAAATGCATTACTCCGTGAAAAAATGTGTATTTTTGATAAAATAGCATAAATTATGAATGGGAAAGAAGGAGTTAGAACTTTTAACTTTAACTATTTCATCATTATGTAGACACAAGCGTTAACCTTAAAATATTTTAAGTATAAGAAGACAGACGGCAGATGAGAATACATTATTTCTGTATGAGTTTTCATCAGAATACACTGCAGGTAGAAAGGAATTGCACTATTTTCTTATTTTTTAAGGAAATTATATGTGAGAGAGCATATTCAAGTGCTAAATTCTGCTCTTACTCATAATGATATACAACAATTCATTGAATACTTTCTCTGTATTCACATAGGAAAAATGCTGCAAATTAAAACTCGTTCTTTGAATATATCTCTGAAAGTACTAAAAATTTAAAAATGCTTTTCTAATAAATTTTTTAAAGAGAAATGTGCTATTATCCTCTTTTGGGAAATAAATAGCCATGAGGAAGAAAGTGTTTGGAGGCCACTCTAAAACTGTGGAAAGAGATCTACACTGTGAATTATTTTTATATTTTTTATACTTTAAAAATGAAGTTTGTATTCTTGTATTGTGTATGTCTCCTCCTCAAATATCTCAATTTATGCAATTAGCCCAAAGATTTTCCAATGTGAAACAATATATTTGACTACTAAGTGTTTCTGCATTAAAAATGTAGAATATTTTGAAGACGGTGATCAAATTAAAAAAAAAAAAAACCAAACAACAGGAAACATATTTAAAACAGAGAATGTAATTCACAGGTTTTTTTAAGACCTTTCCTTTTCCTTGAAGAACTAAGTGAAAACCCATATTTTTCAGAACTCTTGCCTTTTCACAATTGCAGCTAGTACAGCTTTATTCAAACATCATTCAAAATGCAATTCAAATACATATACAGATTATTAAAATTGTGTAGAGATGTCAGCATTTATGCCATATAAAATACGTAACCATTTTATGTAAATAACCCAACCAGGAAGTTACAATTTCTGCTTTTGTTTTTGCTTTTTGATAAATTTCTAAAAGTTTTTATACTATTTTTAAACAAATTTTTTATTTGTGGAACTGTTTTTTATTTGTGGAATCTGTTTTCTCATTTTTACTAGATTTTTTAAGGGGCAGATAGTTTTATTAGACCAACATAAGACAAGCTCATGAACTTCTTTTGAGAAAAATATTGGGTAAACCTGATATAACCTTAAAAAAAAAGGGGGAGAGAAAACAGCTCATATGAACAACATCTTCTAGGATACATTTGCCAAGCTGTAAACACTTGGTAGTTATACTGTGAATGTTTATTTATATAAAATTGTATGTATGGCTTGCCATCATCAATCTGTGCTCCTACAATCAACCCAAACATATTTAGTTGGCTGGCTCATGGAGGTAAATAGAGTGTCTATAGGTTAAGGCTTGAAATAAAATAATTTATTCTAATCACATTTGAAAGATTGTTAGTTTTGCTAGGAAAGAAAGATCTCATCCTAGCTAATCCTGAATTATTATACTAATTTCTCTGTCTTTTCTCAGCACCATATCAGACTTCCCTTGGCTTTGAAATAACTTCAGGTTTTGTTTATGTCTTCCTGACAGGACCCTCATCTTTCTTTAGATGCCCAGTACATGGACTTTGTCGAGTTAAGCTGATGACATGACCTCACTGGCCAGAAATTCATCACTAAAGAAAAGGAAATGTTTTCACCTGGAAATGTTCTCACCTAGGGAAGAACAAGGTCCAGTCTCAGAAAATTCAGTTTCATTATTTATAGAGGAAAAAACCTGTCAAAGTCGAACGGTCTTTTAAAGATGTTATAGTAGCTACCTATCAATGGGGCCTTTTTACACATATTGTTTACATATTGAATAGTTATCTTCTAGTTCCAAACCTATCCTTACTTACAAAAAAAAAAGCATGTTTAAACTCCACTTCTTTTTTTTTTCTTATGCTTGTATGAAGTGTCAGGCCATTAGCTTTCTAATGGATTGACACTTTTAATTCAAAAATATAAGTTTAGAGGATGGTGTTCCAAATGGTAAGGACAGAAATTAAATATCTCTCTATATTTGTAAGATATCACTTTTTGCAACTGCGACTTAGTTTTAAATCAACTAAAATGGTCACCGGCATGTTCCTTTCATGTAAGGAAGTGCATTTCCATGTTTTCTTCATATATATAACAGCTGGTTTCTAACCTTTTTCTTAGGTTAATACAATGACCTCACTGACTAATGTTACCACCAGTTAGGCACTGATTTCTGTCATTGGCTTGCCATTGGCTCTCAACTCCTGAAAACCAATGGATGTATCTTTTCCAGTTGCAGAGAGACAAAGATTTTTCATTAAGTCACCAAAGCTGACCACAGTTGTATTCCTCCTGGACTGAATCTTAGATCTTATCTGTGAGAAATACTGAAACATGAAGGCTTGTAGTTTAAAATGATCTATTTATAGAGGTGTTTCTGCTAATAATTGGGTAATTCATTCCAAGCAACTTACCCAAGACACTTTATACCTTTATGGGGTCACAAGTGAAGGTGTAGGTTCTCTTCTTGTCAGCGGACAGGTAAAGTTTCCTGAACCCCAGGGATTCAAGTCTTTGACAAAATTTTTTTCAAAGCCAATCAGAATTTTTTTTTTCATTTCTTTTTATTTTGTAAAAGGTCTTTTGGACTAGGCCATGCTGATCCATTATAATGCCTCTAAAAAAGGTGCCCAAGTGTCTGTAAGATGACATTTAATATTGTTTTCATTACAGTTAACACTATGAGAAGGGAAAAGCTTTACGTTTGTCACTAACTCTTTGATGCACAGTGGACTTATGGTCAGGCTCAAAATGCAAGGTCTGTACTGATTCCAAGGAAGAAGACACTGCGTACTCCTCACGTTGAGTAGGACAGTGATTATCTTGGTCATTTACCTGAATTAAATATATAGACCGTGAAAAATAAATCAGGAAAATATCCCAAACAAACCAAGATAACATGAAAAAAAACCCCAATAAATAGTCAATTTGCTATGAAAGAAGAGAGAAATCTTGGGAAGGTACGGGAAAGTACTTGTATCATTCTAATCCTCTGTAATTTTAAGTGTATTTTTCAACAGGGATTGTAGTATTGAGGAAATGGGGCAAGACGAGGACAGATGATCAAATGAGAATTTATCTCAGATTTTTGAAAAAATAACTAAGACTGGTAAATTGGAACTCGTGAGCAGACTGGAAACACTTGAGATCCTGGAAACAGGTAAGTCAGTTGTTTATTCTGATATAATTTGGGCATTTGAGAGGTGACAGTGATGCTAGTTAAGGAGTAATAGGAGACCTAGTTATATTTATTAATTTTTCATGAACGGCTTTGCCTAAAGGAAAAACAGAGGGTGGATGCAGACATGCAGCACTGGGGGGTTTTTATGTCTGTGTGGTATACGGAAGCACCACTGATAAATTTAAGTTAGATAATTAGGCTATGATCTTGGTATGTCACAGAATTTGCAATACTTTTGCTGTTACTTAGTGCTTTCTGCAGACTTCCTTTCTTATTTTTGGAAGAGACAAAAAAGCTTTTACTTAAAATAAATTAATATGGTGGACTGGAATACACAGCATTTGTTTGCCTATTTTTGATCTTATTTTTTATTTCTTAGAAATACCTGTGCTTTTAAGCTCATCAAGATTTCGAATTCCCTTTGAATGCTGTCACTTACAGCTTTAATGATTGTGAATTGTATCCTTTTAAAACCTTTACCTGTTAACTTCAAGATTTGGCTTCCAAGGAACAAGTTTCATTGTAAAACATAATGAAAATGTAGGAGCATGAGATCTGTCCAACATAAACAACAATGAACTTACATTCTATTGGTTTGCTTTCATTGTGACTCCATGTATAAGCTGCCCACAGTGTCAACTTCCCAAACAGGCACTTGCCTTGGTCAAGATGCCACCTTTCTCCTGAACAGAGTCCTTCTCCCTTTGATTACCTTTACAGGAATGTCAGAAACATGTTTTTCTGGGATGGTAAATTAGTCTGCTGAGGTACAGGAAGAATGGAGGTAAAAGAAAAGAATATGTCCCTTAATGTCTATTGCTCTTAGGTGGGTATGTATCACATTGGATTGCTTTTGTCTTCTCAGCATGCTTCAGCTGGTAGGCTGTCACAGTCCAAGATGAAAGTGACAGTGTATGATTAAATGGGCTCAGATAAAAAAGCACTCTTAGTAACAAGTACATTTGATGTTAATGACGCATGCAATCTTCCTGCTCCATGGCCAGCATGATGCAGCCAAGGAGAGAAGGTTGGCAGCAAATATGGTGGCCCCAGCTGGTGAGAGCAGGCTGCAGGTCTTCCCCATCCCATCCATATGCCATGCACACTCCAGGAGCCCTCACACACCCAGAAGCCCTGGCACTTATAGGACTGGGTGCAGAATACCCAGTTCAGGTTGGTTTAAATCACACAGCCCTTGCTGTGTTGGCTGTTGCTGGATGGGCATGCACAGCTTGACTTTCTGTAAGGTTGGACACGTTAGGTCTTAATTGAGGGCATCTGCACCTTTTTGAATGCATATTTGCTGCAGACAATTAAGTGGAAAACACCTGTCTGTCTTTCAATCCCAGCCTGGGATCAGTAACAGGACATGATTATAGCTCCAAACATCTGCAGCCTCTGTGGGGAAACCCAGTGAGTATGTATGGTGGATGTTGTTGGTACTGATTTATTGCGTCTCGTGTACAAAATCCCACTCAGAATTCTACAGCTAGCAAGGAGATTAAATCACAGTCAACAGTGAAAACATCTATTCTGTAACAGACACAGGAGTTCTAAAATACTGTTGAGGAACCTACTGAATATTGTGGATTTTAATAATGGGAAACAATGTTCGAGATTGATGATGAGATGATGATTAGTTGCTGCTTGTAGAATCTCATTAAGAGGATCATTGTTTTATTGATTAATAAAAACTGCATACTCTGCCAGTAATGCAATTAAGATAATAATTAGAAAGGTGTTCTAAAAAATAACCACAGCTGATAAATTATCTTTTTTTTTTTAATAGAACAGCAACACTAAGAAAAAGCAACAGTTTCCTTCATGTCTTTTGCATGTTTTTCAGCTTTTTTTTTGTGTGTGTGAAAAATAGGAGAAAACAGTTGCAAAAACGTGTGAACTGATGTCTGACCAAATTTAGAGCAAATATTACTCTAATACATGTTGCAAGATATTTTATAGTTTTAGGTATGCAACTGAAATCCCTACCTTTTTTATCAATGGCAATGGTAGCTCTGAGGTTTTTCAGTGAAGCTGCACCAGTCATTGTATCACAGGACATCAAATTTACCTGAACAACATAAATATTCTTGCCTTGTGAATGCACAGAAATGAACATTGGGGTCTGAATACAAGCTGCCTGTAGTAGGCTCTTTTTGGTCCTTTCCATGAAGAAATTATAATTTTGCCCTTTTTAACAGAGGAAGAAGACAAATATTGTCATCGAATACTACTCTAGACAGTAGTACAAACCTGACTGTTTGATCAACCTCCATGTTTATTTAGGGAGTCTTATTGGAGCAGTACTTTTAATCATGCCTAACAGGTAGAAGGGTCAATGCTAGGACTAGCTCCCAGAAATAAAACTAGGAAAAAACTTCAGCAGATGTAGTAAGCTAAGACAGTATCATTCCCAGGAGGAAGAATGAGAGGACATAGGTTCAATTTCAGATTGTACTCTAGCATACTGCATTTCTCAATTTCAGTTGCTTTATATACTGAGTTCCACATTTCAAGGGTTTAAATAGTCAGCTAGTGTAAATGATGACTGCAAAATCTCTAGCACAATATGTGCCCTCTAGGAATTTGCATGCAATAAAAAATAATAGGATGAAAGGAGAAAAGGTTCAAAGTATGAACAACTCTTGATGTGCAAGAAACTATGTGTTTGAGATTTTATAACTGAAAATTAAGTTCTAGGTACCTTTTTTGGAAGTATTGAGAAGTTACCATTATGGATAAGACTTCAGAATCCCTTTGAAACGCTTGTTCAATAGATTTATAGTCTGTGGGACTCAGTTCTCATCTACATTTAGCTGCACTTGTGTATAACATTATCTGTGAGCCAGTTGTTTAACTCCTGTTGAAGTCAGGGAATCCTGACTAGTACAGTCAATGGACTTCAGTAGGGTCAGAAAACCAAACTGGACATAGTTTGCTGAGCTTCACAGAGCAATTAAATCCCTTGAAATTAATAGCACTTGAGACTATACATTATTTCCCTGCTACAGCCAAGAGATTGTTGGCAATCTTGAAATTCCTGAGGTTCATGCTTACTCTGCCTCATGTTACATATAATAATAAACAAGCTTCTCAGGAAGATTTTTGGCAGAGTTTTTCTTCATACCAACATTTTATAAAATGTCAAAGAATGAATGGAAAATAGAACCAGATATTTGGAGCTCCTGGGAAGGTTAATCAAGTAACTTTTCCTTTAACTTCTTACCTATTTTAAAGCTATCATTGGGCAAGAAATATTGATGAATACTATTTCAGTAAAGCCAAACACATGAAGCTATGAGTCAGGAACTAAGTTCAGACTAGGTTTTGTCATGAATATTAAAGGACATCTTTTCCCCTTCTGTATACTGTCACAATAATACCAAAATATAAGCAATATCAGCAGCAATTTTTATCAATATTTTATTAGGAAATAAAGGATCAAAACCAATACCTTTCCTTTCATTTTAACTATTGACCCTCTGAATTATTTTTCCAACATTTTGGGTTTTGTTCAAACTATGTGTGTAACATTGAACTCCTCAGAGGGACAACTGCTTATGAATGTTTTGAGTTCTGAAGGAAATTCATGCCTCATAAGTCTTGGGAATTCATCAGAAATCATCCCCTATTTCTTGTTTTAACAGGTCTTGAAGTTCTGTGCTTGAGAATAACAGATCTCATTTTCAAAGTACCAAAGGCGTAAAAGAATCAGACCTAAGTCTCATATGTTTGTGAACAAATCTTGAAAACTACAAGTTCCAAGCACTGGAAAAAGAAAAAAAAAAAACAAAACCACAAACAAAATCAAAAGGAAAAAGTATTAAAAGAAAATGAAAAGTTTAGGATATGAATTTAGAATATTTGTAATCAATTCATGTGAATTCATAGCCAGATCCAGAGTATGTGTAAAATGAATTTAGCCATATGTTGTATACTCTCCATTCAGGTTTGAGAAAGTTTGATAAGCTAGCTCTATTTTTCAGGGTGTTTAAATTACTTGAATTATGTGTATTTTTTTTTCTCTTTTTATAGCTGTTATTATCCAGAGAGAATTTAAATGCTTGTTCTTGGTGAACATGGTTTTTCTATTTTCAAGACTAAAATTCATCATGTGACTCTGGGTGAATTGCTTGACATTCATGTACCCCAGTAGGCTGAAAACCAGCTGAAAACTCTGAAAGCTCTGCAATTGCAGAACCAAATGAATTAATATATTTGACCACAAAAATAATAATCATATGAACTAGACTAAGTGGAAAGGGTTTTGGACAGCATCACTTTGGGAGAATAGGGATTTGTTTGAGGTTTTAAACTTTCATAGCCCAAAATGTCAGAAAATTATTGTTACGCATAAAAGAAAAAATCCCAATGTATTCAAGTTGGGCAGTGCATTACTGTGATTTTTAAAGGATATTTATCCATTACAACTTCGTCACCAAATATTGCCTGTGGCCTATGGTTATCATCACTGTGCATTTTCATTTCAATTTTAAAAAAAGCCACTTTCTTTTTGTCTTCCCTGATTAACATTTTGAAGCTCTGTAATTTTCTTGCTGCTCAGAGAAACAAAGCACCCAGGCTCACAGAGAAAACCCATTCAGCAAGATGTAAATATTTGCTATTCAGAAAATCTCAATGACGGTTTAGTTATTTTAAACTAAAAAAAGAAAATTACTAATAATGATTGGTTTCAGCTAATGAAATGCTTTTATGCAAATATGTGAACCCTAAATATGACCTGGAAACAAAAGACTGCTTAACAGTTACTATTAAGCAATACATTAGGAGATCAATTAAACAGAACTCTTTCTAATGAATAAGCTCTACAAGAGTTGCTATGGAAACCTGGAAGGAGAAAGCGCTAGAATACCAATTTGCAATTTTAAGAACATAAAATATTAGAGGTCTGCTAGTGGCTGGCCGGCAAGTCATATACCAAAGTTGAAAAGTGTCTCGAAAAACTCTCTCAAAAAAGAAAAGTAAAGGAATGGAGCCATACTATTCATATCCAAGAATGACTTATGAACAAACTGAAATGGAATATTGTATCTGAAGGGGTAGTTATGAAAACATCATTCTAAAGTGGACCATCAGAGGGAGCCAGAAATTTCAATTTCTCCATGGAAGTCCATTCATGATAGTCTAGGTAGGAGAACAGACACTTGTGACAGACACACTGGTTGAAGGATTATCAGTACTCTTGGGTTTTCCAACATGCTTATGTCATTTTTCTCCTTTTTTAAAAAAGCATATTATGGACAATTATAAGATAGGAAACCCAAAAGATGTTTTGAAGTGAAGGTTGGAGAACACGAGGGCCAAATAATTTAATTCAGAAAAATGATTGCATTTATTTTTCAACATAAATTATTTTTATTTTAAAACATGAAGAAAAAATACCAATTTTCAGAGACAAAAGATTTTTTAAAAAATCAGATCAGATACTTCTGTATTCTTTTGGTATATGGGTCAAGTAAAAATTCAAACTATATTTCATAACTTCTACTTCAAGATAATGCAACAGCAAAAAATTTTTTTAGTTTTTCACACTAACTTCAGTGGCAAGACAGTGAAACCTTTCCACACTAGGCTTATATCTGAAAAGAAAAATATCTTTCGTTTGGCACATAAAGTTACAAATGTTTAATCAGAAGAAGGAAGCCTACTGTTTCTAACCTTGACTTTAAAGCTATGTCTACATTGAATTTTAAGAGGCTGAAGGAGGCTGTGCTGACATCTACATTGAGTAGACACAGCAGCACGATCAAAATGGGGCTTAGTGAAATCTAGAACTCTGAAATTGAAATGCAGCTCTTACCTGACCCTGTTATTTAACTCAAAGATCAGTTGCTCAGTGAATGGGAAGGCCACACCATGTCACACTCCAAAACTTCCGTTTACCCACGTATTCACACAAAGTGACTGCCAGGTCATTAACCAGTGCCATCTGCAAAAGTATCTACAACTTATGGATGGTGGTAGTGCTAGAAGACAGACCACAAATATGCTGTGCACCATGATGTGGATCTCTTGGTCCACACAACAGAATGAAGTCTGATTTTATTTCTATCGTGACCCTGTTTTGTCACTGAAAAACTGAAATAAAAATATATCCACAAGCATGTAATGACTGAGCTGAGGGTGAACTCAAACTCCATTTCATTTTTCAGTACCAGGAGATGGGAGATAATTTTCTGAAATGTAAAATGTTTGACTATCCCAAGTTCAGTGAAAACTTTTCTCAAGTAATCTGTAAAAAATGTCAAGAGATGCATCGTTGATCCTACTGGTCAATGACTGCCTTTTTACAGTTCAGAATTACGTGATAACTTTAAAAGCTTCTTAAATAGTGCCTCTACTAGTTTACAGCTGCTATCTAGGGTAATGTAATGGTATGTTAGAAGTGACAACATCATTGCTGTTAAATATTTCCTTTATAAAATAATGACTTACATTTTTGTTTGGAATCCAGAAGCATAACATGGGTATACCAGTCTTTAGAAATACTGCATTGAGCTATGGACAATTTCATGTAGAACAAAGGCTTGAGATTCAGATTATATCCTCCTACGTTCTATTTAAGTTTATTTAATTCAGAGAAATGACATTGGGTTTCTATCTAAACAATGTTTTTCAATGTTACTTAATATAAAAATATACGTAATAGAAAAGAAAAATATTGTTTTCAGAATTTCTAAGGACTGGATCATTAATACAGAACTTTTAGGAGAGATATGTTGTTCAGTAGATTATAATGGTTGCATTTATTCCTGTCTTTTCACATGTCTGAAGGGGACCACGCAGTACATAATTTTGAAAGTGGTGTTTACAGTGACATACATTTCTTCCTGAACTCCTTTTATACTCTACTCAAAATTTTTCCTTTCAACAGAATAGATTTCTTTATACCTACAGCCACCAGAATTACTCTGTGATGCTATGATAAATGTTATATTTAGTTTACTTGAGTGTACACTAGCACAGATATCCCTGTGCACAGGTAGAAATATTGTTTATTAGACAGCATATGGAAAAGAGTCATAGACTGGCCTCTTTCAATGCAGTTGGCCCAGATTTAGGAGGCTGATAACTTAACCCAGTGAATCTGTAAAATCTGGCTAATTGTCAGAGCAAGTTTATATCTTGAATACTCCCTACCATCTATCTCAGCAGAAATATGAGTTTCTTCTATTTTTATATTTGTGAGAGTTTTCTACTGAAATTAAGGGGCATGATTCAATTTACTTTTCATTAAGTATTGTATGATGACTGACGATATTGACAAGAAACAGGGAATGCAAGTGCTAATGTACATTTGCTATGAAAAAAAGGATAAATTAATGCTCAAGATGAACTCCTGGTGGAGTTCATCTTGTGAGTGGAGCTTAGCTACAACTAAAACAGCGTTAGTGTGAATAGGAGAAATGCTGTAAGTGCAGGATCTTGGTTGCCTGTGAATTGTTATGGCTTGGTGATATTATGCTTCTTCTATGACACTGCAAAGAAGCCTTGGAGCATGTGCCAATATGCATCACTAGATCTGCTCAGTAGTGATAGCCAGGACTCTGAAATAAGTGAAGAAGTCCACATAAATGTGGTTATGGTATAGACACTTCTCACAGCTCTGCGTAGCTCCAAGGCACAAAGAGCAGAGGGAGGAGATTAGGCCATCCCTCCAGACTCCAGCACCTCACTGAGGCATGGCTGCCTAGTGGAGCAACTTGTGCTCCCCTCAAAGGATCACAGTGGGGAGCTTTGCCTAAGTGACCGAATTTAGTCATTAGCTGCAGTGTCAGCTGTGGAGCTGATGAGGAATTTTCCAGGCAATCTTATTTTACAAAACTCATCAAATAGTCAAAACAGAAACTTCCCTGTAAAAATATGCTCTTTTGCAGTTTTCTGATGTAAAAATGAAAGTGAAAAACCCATCCTTTATATTGAATTCCATTTTCTAAGCAATGTATGTTATTATTATATCAAAATCGCTCTTTGCTGAAAATGTTAGATATAATTTAAAAATGTTTAGTCTCCAAATATTGACAAAAGTTATTGACTTTTTTTTTAAATTTCAACTCTTTATAACTGCTTTATACATGTGACCCTGGTTTTCAGAAATTAAGACTTTAAAATGATGGAAAAAAAACCTTTCCATCACAATTTTAGTGAACTGCCAAATCCCAGCCATCTCTTTTTAAAGGACTTGACAATCTAAACCAGTTTTATCTGAATTCTACTGTTAAACAAAGAAGTTTTACATTTGTGTTATTCTCTTATGCAGGGCTTTTTTACTAGCAGTGAACTTGACCCATAATTCTAGCCTTTCATTATTACCAAAGGAAGAGCAGCTCTCACATTTAAAGGTGCTAGTCTGAAGAATACCTTAGTCCCTAATTTACCACCAATTTATTGACTAAAAGAAGTTATCTGAACCTGAAAAATTTAGGCTCAAATCTTGATCAACAAGAGGAACAATTATTTTTACTGGTATTTATCTCAGAGGTTTTTTCTCCTGCTCATTAACAAATTGAAACAGGAGAACCCCAAATGTGCCACAAACGTCTTGTAGCAAAAGCTGTAATGGCTGTGAACTAGAAGCAGTGACTGTAGTAAACTATCTTTTGTAAAATTTCTTAGCTATCATACTCTTAACCTGCCCATTGGCTATGCACTCAAAAGTGATACTATTAATAAATCCCTGAGAACAGACAAGTGATTAACACAATACTTACTTTAGTAATTGAGACAGCTTGTTACTTGAGCCAGACTGTGGTAAATTAGTTGTTTTATTTTTTTTCTGTGACCATAGTGTGATGTGTAAGGTTAAAAAATCATTGAAAAAAAAAGGCGTGTATCAAGAAATAGAGATGGGATTCACAATACATGAAGCAGAAAGAAATGGAAAACATTGGTTGACTTCACTTTTTTTACCCAAATATTTTAAAAACAAAAATGAATCTTTATGTATTTCCTATTCACTGAAAATTATTCCTTCTGAGACACAAGCTGTCAATCATGATTTCTGTTTAGTAGAGGTGGTACAATGCAGTCAGTGTTATGGCTTTACATTTTTTTCCAAATGTGGAAATGTCATATTTAATGACACAACAAAGCCAGAAGTGGTGAATGAGTTGAAGTAAAAAATGACGCATTCAGTTGATTAATTAAAGGGTAGACTAAATGCGTCTATATAAAATCAAACCTTTTAATGGTTCTGTCTTTGACATTCTGAACACAAGCTTGTGTGCCTGCTTTGTCTGAGAAGAGAAACCTGGGAAGGGCATATTATTTACAGTCATAGCAAACCCAAAGTTTTTCATGGTCCATTTCTCCAGCTGTCTTTTTTTTCCCCCCAGTTTCAGCAGGTCAGGGTGCCAATTCAATAATCATTGGTGTTTTGAATTAGTGTCCTGATGTCATTTATTTAGACTAGGCAGTATTTTCTCTCACTGCCTGCTCTTCTCTCAATATATTTCTTAGCCATAGCATCCTCCTAAGAGGGGAAGAAGCTGAAATGTGTTTGATACTTGTAGAAGGCAGAAAGAACTTGCCAAGGAGATGCTGTGTGCATTTGCTGGAACTTTTAGTGGCTTTGGGAGGAAAGAGTGTAACCTGATCCAGGGTAAACACAATAATGATAACAGTTTTGCAGTGGCTACTGGCGCTAAGGTATTGATTCTGTATTACCAGGACTGTTTGAAGTAGGCTATGAGCATTCAGGAAGGAAAAAAACCCCAGCAATTATTGGCAGCTTTCACCAGGCATACAATGTGTGGTGGCAAAGACATGAAGAAGTGGTCTCTCTCTGTTATTTGGGTGTCAGACAGTAACCTGACACAGGAGCCAGTACTGCTGCCTTCATTTAATGCCCTTCAAATTTCATGAAATGTGATAAATAATTGACAATCTGTGTTAGCCTAAAAAAATTAACTCTTTTCATACATATTACCATTGCCTTTTTCCTACAAAACTAATATGAAATTCAGCCTTTGCAATAACTGCATTCCATGAGAAGCAGCACAAACCCTTTTAATGCGTTTTGAGAAAAAGTTTTGTTCGAAAAGATGCTGTCAAGGGCCTCTTCCAAGACTAAATTATATTCAAGATAACTCTCTTTTCCAGAGTTCATCTTATAGCGAAGCATAGAAGTTCTGAAAGGGATTAGGATACTTGACTTGTTTATGTTAATAAAGTTCTTTTTACTGCTTCTAGTATAAATTTTACTGTCAAGCATACACCTATAATTTTACATTTCTTGGAAAATGTTTTGTCAGGAGATCTTGAGATTTTATTTATGAACTACTTTCCACAGAGGAGTTAAATCTAACTGATATGCCCTGCCTCTCAGGATGCCATTAACTCTGTGACACTTCACAGCCTTTGTTAATCAAAATTGCTTTAGCTTACTTTTAGTACAACAGAGGCAAATACAGCTTTCCTTGTCAGTACAAGCTCAAGGTATGCAGATTTACAGTCTTGTGATGAAGCTGGTTTGGAAACTTCATATATTTAGAAATTCCATATCTTTAAATTTCTTTCCTTTTTCCAGTATATTCCAGGTAGAGTTTGTCCCTTAGTCAGACTTGGAATTTTTTGTTTATATATATTAATTTCAAAATACAATTACTGAAACAGGAAATTGTACTCGGTTTTATTTTCAGTATCTTCTATTCTCCTCCCAAAATAATAGCACCTCAAATAGCAAATCTGCATTAAATATGAAATTGTAGGAGTTAATTTAAACTTGTTACTCTGGAAGCAAAATCTGGCTACTGTGAAAAATATTGCATTACCTCCATGCTTTCCGGACTGTCAGCTAGCTGTGCCTTGACAGCATGTTTGCCAATGTCCAGACACCTAAATTGCATTCTGGCAACACTCACATCTCTGTTCTAATCCAGACAAAGTCCCCAAAGAGAATATCTTCTACTAGGCAACCATGTCTTATAAAGAAAATCTGTGCAATCATTTGACAATTTATATTCCGATCAGTCAACAGAAATTAGATGGTTCCCAAAATTAAATATCTCCATTTCTTGAATCATATGTAGATACTCATTAACCGGGAAAGGCAGATGACTATGGTTCAAGATGGCATTCTGCATAGAGCTTGTACCTGACTTCAGTGGATGCTAATATATGAGAATAAGGTAGAAGCAAGCCAAATAAGTACCTTGCTTAAATAAACACTCCTCAGTGTTTACAAACCTGCGAGAAATGGAATTTCATTCAACCCAACAAGCTTTGGGCATTTTTCAAAGCTAGGTCTGACTTCTGCATTCAGATACTCACGCTTTGTTTCAAATTGCATTCAGTCTATGCTCTTGGACTATATAGCTTATTATAGCATTAAAGCTCACAAATTAGATTTACAGACATACTGAGTCTACACTACAGACACCAACTACACAGGATTATAAGGTTACGAAATAGGCTTGTAGGTACTAAGAGAACTCCTTCTTTAATAAACATAAACAAATTGCACAAAATGCTATTACTAATGGTCAATCTAAATGAGAGCAAAGCCAGTGTCTGGGGAAGGGAAAGAGGAACCTTTTACTTTCTCCCTCTGTCAGAAGACAATTACATGCTTTTAGATCCCGCTGAAATCTCTCTTGTTATCTATCATCTCACCTGCATCACTTTTTGTTTCCCTTTTATCCAAATGTACAGCAATTCCAGCATTCAGGCTCTTCTCCTTCCAACTTTCTTAAACTGATGCTGCTGCTTCCTCCCAGTGGAACCTCACCAGCCTCCTGACTCTGGTCTCAGCCTGCTGTTTAGATAGTCTCCTTTCCAAAGCCATAGCTAGAGAGGTTTTCCTTGTCTTTCATAAATATGCAATTGTGGAAAATAGGACTGTTTTGCTTCCCTGTTTAGAAGAGAAGAATATACTTTTTGTTCTTCCTAGTTGAGATGAGGAATCACAGACAAGATAAATATATATTTAAGTAAGCATAAGTAAATTACTGCTATTTTTTTCCAGTGTAAATAATCTGCTACTAATCAGAGAACAACTGCTGTTTTCAGTAGTTCCTGTGCCTGCAGTGCCAAATGCTGCCAGCCCCAGGGTGGCTCCTGTCAGCTCCAGGGTGTGCTCACTCTCCCCCAGGGTCACAGGGCCTTTTCTGCAGAGCTGCTGCCCAGGCAGATCCATGTCTAGACTGCCCCCCTGCCTGAGGCTCTGATTTCCCAGAAGCATGGCTTGGCATTTCTCCATGCTGAACTGCAGAAGGCCCATTCCAACAGCATGACTCAGTTCCTCTGGATGGCAGCCCTGTTCTCCAGTAGTGACCAGTGTTCCCAGTTTGGTGTCACAAGCCAGCTTGAGGAGAGCTCCTTCCCCACTCCCTGGCCATTGGGGAAGATGTTAAACAAGACATGTAGTGTTATGGACACCATATCTTACCAGGCTCTAGGCAGCATACAACCCATTTCCCTGAGACCAGTCATCTAGTCAGCTTTTTGTCTAGCTGACGGTCTTCCATTCCCACTGTGGAATTCTAACTTACATGAAATATTGTGGAAACTAAGCATCAAAAGCCCGATTGTGGTAAACGTAGGTGATATCTTCTAGTCTCTCCTTATTGCAGGGTGTAGGGTGCTGGTCAAGCACCAAAAGCCAGGACCTTCCTATCAAGAGTGTCCAGCAAAGAACAGCTCTTCTAAGGTGCCAAGGCAGCCTCCCTGCACAGCGGTGATCTCAGCAAATGTAGCAAGATTTCTCAGCTACAAGTGATTGCAGCTCTCGTGATTTCAGCTCTTTGTTAGATCACCCAATGCAAACTCAGGGAACAGAGAGACAGGAGCTGTGTGTGGCAGTCCCACAGAGGCAGCTTTATTGTCCAACAGTCCCACAGAAGAGAACACCAGCAACAACAACTCCCTGATTCAGGGCAGACCCAGGGCCTTTTTATGGGAAAGGCAGGGGGTGGGGTAGAACCCAATTTACCAACTGGATACAAGGTATTACCATGTACACACAAGGCATGCTGGGGGTGGTTCAGTCTCTCACCGTAACCGAGAGAGAAGTTTCTTCTCTCTCAGTCCTTTTGCCCTCAAGCTTCTCTTCTCCAAGGGAGTGCAGAGTACTCCCAAATCAAAGGCTCACAGCCTTCCACACCTTGTCCCTAGATCTAGTCATTTATCATGGAAAGCAATCAGTTCGTGATTGAGCCTTGCTAAATTCATGGTTACTTCCAAATCACTTCCTCCCTGAGTGTTAGGAAATGTTATTCTGATGTTCATCCTCAATGAGTCTTACAGTCTCTTGCAGTAGATGCTGAGACTGTCAAGACAGGTCTCCAAGCCAACACGACTGCATTAATTCAGAATCCTTCTTTTCAAAAAAAAGCAACAGTTTCAAAAGGATGAATGACAGCCTTTCAATGGACATACCTGGCTCTCAACACCTGAAAAACAGTTATTAGAGACTTTTCTGTCTATGCACAGTGCCTCCAGACAAGCTGGGAATTAAACCCTCTTTGGGTTTCATTTGGGAGTGATCTCTTTGGGATTCATCTTCACCAGTATAGGGCAGTCTCTGCACCATAATGCATGGATTTAGGTTTTGCAATTGCAAGTTGCTAAAATGCTAATACATCCAGATCTAACAAAAAGAGGTGTGAAACAAAGGCATGTGTTCAGTGTCATCAATCAAACAGAGTATAATGTGTCAGTAAACTTAAATTGGAGGGCATCTCAATTAATAAAAGGCAAGTACAGCCAGAGCCAGCTCTTTTGAGAGGCTAATTAACCAAGAGCGGGCTGTGCTGAACAGGCTACACAAAGATTCTCCTGAGCATTCTCTGTCTCCTGCTATATGTCAGAACTGATATCCTCTGGACCATGGTTTCATCACAGGCCCTGGCTCTCCACACTAACAGCCAGGCACCAGCCTATATGTGCTGTTGCCTATATGAGAGCCAGAAGCACATTTTCAGCTTTCTGCCATAGGGCCAGGTATGAACATTTGATATCTGCTACTTACAGCTGGAAGAATATCTGTGAGATATTTATTAAAAATGGATTGTTGGTATCTCTTCATTCCTTTTGCTGTGAACTCCATGTTCTGAGGCATTTTCTGAGAGCATCAGTTGTCAAGAATTGATAAAACTCAATTTTCATATAAGACTTTATTACTTACAGTAGTGGGAAAAAAATGGTAGATGAGAATATTTTTTATAAGCAATTTTAAAATAATTTAGATGTGCCTTTATTATGTTGAAATGACAGTTTAAAATTATTCTAATACTGAAGTATTACAATTTCCATGAAGGTTTCTAGTAAATGAAATCATAGTCTATGTTTGTTTTTTGCAGAAACATCAGGAATCTGATGGCAAAATCTGGTCCCATTGCTCCCATTTTGACTTTAATAGTTTTGTTCAAGCCTGGATTTGAAATCTGTGCTTATAGGTACAAAAGTCGCATCAGAGACTCAACTGAAACTTTCTGGGTAGTGAGGGAATGGAAACATTCCAGATTCATGGCACAGGCTGAAGGGCTGGTTCCGAAAGACAGTGGCAGAATATATGTCAGAGAAACAAACACGTATTGAGAAGGATTTGGTAGACATTAGATAGTGTAATAATTTAGTAGATAGTCTAAAACATAACAGACATATATACATAATATAATGTAACTTCAACTTAGCTGTTTTATAAAACAACCATGTGACATTTTCACAGAACCACAGAATCAATTAGGCTGGAAAACCTCTGAGATCATCAATTCCAACCAGTGACAAAGCACCACCATGCCAACCAGACCATGGCACTGCCACATCCAGCCTTTTGTTAAAGGCCTCCAGAGACAGTGACTCAGCCAGCTCCCTGGACAGTCCATTCCAATGTCTAATCACCCTTTCTGTGAAGGCATTCTTCCTAATGTCCAACCTAAACCTTCTCTGGTACAGCTTAAGACTCTGCCCTCTCATCCTGTCACTGCTTCTTTCTATATAAAATGAGATTCACAGAATACCAAAGGTTTCGTTTAGGTAAGAGAGGAAAATGAGATCAAAGGGAAGCAAATTGATGAAGAAATTAGACCTTGACCTGTAAAAGGAGTAATTCTGCGAAATTTAGTCCAGACTTTAAATTAAAGCCAAGCCTTTCAAATAATTCTAAAGTCAGTCCCCAAACTGCCAGACTCTAGAAACATTTCCAATTAAAAAATAAACCACAGGAATAAGATGCGGAGAATATTGATTGTATCACCGCCATACACTCAACAGCCATAAATATAAATTCTCATTCTTTAGAGAATAAGATTTTTGCTAACTGAAAGGGATAAGGAAGACACATTTTACAAGCTTATTGATATATTTTTTCCTGTGCGGAGTCTTTCTTTAAAATATGCCTGAAACATCCACTACAAACCAGTATCAAAAAATCTGACATTATCTTATTAAATGAATATATGCAGTGACAGTAATTGCTGTATGAGCTCAACACGCTCACAAGTTTCACTGATCATGGACATGCCAAATGATATTGGTATTTGTCAAATACTGTGTCAAACAGCATCTCAGATGAAGAGAGAAAGACAACTGTTTGCTTTGAGATAGAAAACAGTTGCTTTATATACTGTAATATTATGGTTGCACAGTCATTTATTAGTAAAACTGTGAAGGTGAAATCACTGAGGCATGAACGTGGCTGTACAGCAAAAACAGGTCTGCATGGTAGCAATCAGCCTTGCACACAGAGCACAGGGCAAGAAAGGCAGCACAACAGCAGCAAAACTGTTTAACATAACACTGAGTTGGGCTGTGTGAGACAGGGTCTGGAGACATGGCAGGTAAAATGGGACACAGCAAACAGGGAAGGCTGTGGAAGTGCTGACTGCTGAGCATCTCGTAGTTATTTAATACTCCAAGATAGATGTCCAAAGATCTAAGAATCAAGGTACTTTAAAGAAAAGGAGATAGAAAGCATATAATCTGAAGCTGTTCCAAATTGAACATTGTAATTGTAAAAGGGACAATTAAAATACATAAAGCAACCCTAAATTGGCCATGCTGTAAAATGCAATAGGAATTATATACATTTTAAAGTTCATCTCTAAAAAATAAGCTGCAGATAAGTCCCTTCTGAACTGACCTGTGATTTTTTGGTAAGTTTTCTTTTGGCAGAAGGTGTGAAGATAGGTGCAGGACTTGGGGATTTTTTTAGGCGCAGTATTCTAAAGAAAACATGCTTTTAACTCAGTAGAGTTAAAAGTATCTGGCCTCTACATTGTAATATTCTATATCAACAGCTATGACAATTACTTTGGTGAATTTAGGAGAAATTTATCCATAATGGTTGCATAGTTGCCTTAAACCAGGACAGACAAGGAAGAAAAATTAATGTCTTAGCATAACACAGAAATTATCAAGTAAAATGATCATGTATAATTTGGTTAAGAATATTTTTCGTATTTAGGCTGTTTTGGTGCAGGGCCTCCCAAATTAACTATTCTCTTTAAGTTTCTTTCTTTGCTCTCTGAAGCTAAGATTTCAATGCCTACAGCTGCACATATTATTTTCAACAAAAGTTCACTATATGAATATTAAAGTGTAATTTTTTTCCCAAGACAAAACAAGATTATATTTTCCATAAATTCTATAATATTTTTTACACTGACCTCTGAAACTAGTAGCAAAGTATTTAATGATTTATATTGATTTTGTCAATAACCAGCATAAACTTCTCCCAGTCGTGCTTCATTTCTTAGAAGGTGCCCAACTTCCAGCAACTCTCTTTGTGCATGAAAAGTCTATTGAAGGCTTTGTGTTTACATGAAAATGAACAATTTACATATTTATTGCCTGTGATTTGTGTGCTAGCTGAACCATCAGCAATGTTCACAGAATGCTATGTGAACTGGAAGGGGAGTGATTCATGTGGCTCTGAATGAGACCAAAAGGGCAAAGAACAAGTACATGTATAAAGAGATTAGCAGCTGTATATTGTTCTGAAGAGGAAAGAATGAGTATGTATGCAGAAACAGTATCAGTGAAACAGTGTATTTCAAAGTCTATCTATCATATTTCTAAGGTTCTTATCACAATGTCACCTAATTACCATATATATCAAATCATTTATCTCCCTGGATTTCATCTCTTTGTGATTCTACAATTTCTCTTCATATAGAGTTCCTGATAGAACAGAAGTCATTTAATTTTTAAAGATATGGGTAATATCAATATCCTTCTTTTATTGGGAAATGGTGCTTTAACTGTTAGCTACACAATGGTATTCAGCCCCAAATAAATAGAAAAAAGTAGCAATTACATCATAGCTGATCTACATACATCATCTCACTTATGTAACCATATTTACTGATTTAATCTCATTGAGGGAAGTCACAGAGATTTCTGCACATCTGTAGAATTCAATTCACAAGTACAGTAGGCTGTCAGACTTTTGTATGTAGAGTCTTTGAATGTAGAGAAATTAAAATAGGACAGTTCAGTAAATGAACTTCAGCGTACAACCTAAGGTAACTTGCATCTACCCCTTATTTATAACATAGTCAAGCAGGAGTAAGGCATACTGACAATTTGCTTTTGTGTGGATAAGAGCATGTGACAAATATGAATTATGGCTGTTGGCATTTTTTCTTGTGTTGTATATCTTTCCTTTAAGTTGGTGACCCATAGGCATGGGTTTTTTATCTATAGCAGAATTTTTTTTTTCCTCTAATGCATTTTCACTGGTCCCTGCTGGGGTCAGAAGCCTGGACCAGGTAGATTTCAAATTTTATATAATACGTAATTGTTGTTTGCAATAAAAAGAATTAACTTTTTCACATGAAATGCAATTACATGATTTAAGTTAGTGCTGTTAGATGTAGGATAGAGAATTTGTAGAAATCTTTTGTGTTAGGTATGCCAAATAGGTCTGTTGTTATGCTGATTTTCCTGCATCACAGTGTTGGGTATGATTTTTGTAAGGGCTTCAATTCTGACTTTTTTCTCCTTTTGTTGTCGCTACAAACAAACTTTTGACATCAAAGCTAGTGTAGGTTTGAGATTTTTTTCCATGACATGAGATGGAGTTTTCTTCTGATCAAAAGACACTAGAGCTTGTTTTAAGGCAAACATTTAATGCAATGCTTCAAGCCTTGCACCCAGTGGGAAGAAGAAACTGGACATTTCTTCAGGATAGCAATGCAAGCTGTCTCACGTGCAGGTAGAAGATGGGAGCTGTCTCAGTGTGAAGTTTTCTTAACTACCCTGACTGCTGGTGCTCAGGTGGACAATAAACACTTACCCATATGAAACTCATTTGTCCTGTATATTACGCACAATGCAATCGACACATCATAAATGTTATCACCATGTGTGATAACCACTTTATATATTTACTGATTCCTATTCCTCCTTTACAGGAGGGATTTGTTTCAGATAACTCTCCTTTGTGCCACTTGCAGCACTAACAAAGTGCATACACAATGTGCACCGTCAATTCTTGTTAAAAGTTCATTAATTTTACCAGATTGATAATGATTGTACTTTATCATTTGGCACAGAATACTTGTATTTAAAAAGTATATTGGCTTACTGGGCACTCATTTATAAAAATTACATTGTTAGAAGTCCTGCTGGTGACTTCACCATGGCAGACTCCTTTGAAGTGCAGACTTTCTTTTAGCATGTTTGCACTTTTAAATGGACATATCACCAACCTCTGCTTACATTTTGCTTCACGTATCTCCGGGGGCTGGTAGTCATGGTGGTAAATATTAGCACTAATAAGCTGACAGGCTGCAGATGTGTGCATGTGGGGGGTTGGTGATGGTGGTGATGGTGGTGGAGTATGTTTGATAGTTATCTTACTGTCTGATCTTAACAAAGGGGCTAAATTCTGCTGTCTTTACTGCTATGGTCTATAACCAAGCAGCGCTGTAAAATTATTGAAAACTTTCACACACAGGTAAAATGTGCATCTGGAGCAGAAGTAGAAGGGTGACAAGTTTGCCTCAGATATTTTCTTTTGCTCCAGAAAACATTTCAATCTGACTGTGGAATATCAGGTGCAGATTAATTATATTGGCTAAATTCTTTAGATTTTTATAGTGTTTCATAAATGTGATGTGTGTTAGCTATTTACCCATATCTCATTGGCAGTGTCTGAGAACATTTAAGGCATTTCTGGAAGGTGTTTTTTAACTTCCTTCAGAACTGGGAGATTTGAGTAACTGGAGGTTAATCTCTACATTTTAAAATATTTGGAGTGTGACTTCAGATGCAGAAGCAGATCAGACTCAGATGTCATGGTGCAGACTTCCTAAACAAGTTGAACAAAAAAGGTAATTTCATAGAAACTGGGCAGTGCCCTCTTTCCTAATCTGGGAAAAAAAAATTGTGGGACATTTCATCTAAAATCATGTTTATGTTGCGCCTGAGCAAATATTGTCGAGGAGCATGATTTATTGCATTAAATAAAGGATTTCTTTGTTGCTTCTATTCTATATATTCAGGGGCAGCTGTCAGTCTCTTCAGCACTATAAATTCCTCAGCTACAAATTTTGCATGCAGTGTAAATATTTTTCATTCAGACCTTTAAGATGCAAGCAGACTCTCACCTCCTAATTGTCTGTATGCTTAACTCCATATATTCAAAAATTTCATCCTAAGTCATCTTGCTCAAGATCAAATAAAAGGTGGAACAGCAACATAAATGCAAGTCTCTTAAGGTAACGTACTAGGATGTTAACTACCACTATCTTTAGACATGATAAAAACAGTGAAAAAAGAAGATATTGAGATTTTAGACAGAAAATATTGAGAATATTTTGATTTAGCTAAACAGTTTCTGAGTTGTATTGTTATTCTGAAGAGTCATGTCATTATATTGTCACCCACTCTCATGCTATGAGGATAATTCTCCAGCCAAGAATTCCCAAATAAAAATATTGTGTGGGAATCAGTGATACATAAAGTTATATAAAAGACCTCTATAAGCTTGGCTTGACAATACGTTGTAATCTTTGAAAAACACATTTTTCTCCAGTCATAACTATGTCTAATATTACATGTTTCACAAATTCTTAATTTTCATCGGCAGTTTGGTTGATTTTTACAAAAAATAAAATCACAAAAATTTATTCCAAAGGAAAAATTTAAATTAAATTTGAGCAGTGAAATATGTATTCTGAGAAGATATTTTAAGGAAACAAGTGTAATTAATTATCGTTGGAACATGGAGTGAAGCTCTGCACTCATAAGTATCCTATGAAAATTGAATACAATAATAATTTTAAATGCAAGTGTGGCAGAAAAGTCCCCATTAATCTGTAAAATCTCTTTTATAGGAGGATGTTTCAAAATCCTTCCATCTTGATTTTGCTTATCACTATATGCTGCATGTCTGTAATGTGCCAGAGTATTTTTAGAGCTATTCAGTAATATTTATCCAATACGTCTCCTTTTTGGCTTCTCTTGCCAGTGTTCCCTTCTTGTTAGTTTAATTTCTGTTTGTATTCCCCTCTATAAGGGGGAGGCATATATTTCAATTACATAATTTCACCCAGCCACACAGCAGTTAGTGCATCTGCTTCTGTCTTTGAAGACCTGTGCTCAGATAGACCACAATATTTCATTATAATATAGTCTGTACAATAAAAAAATCTATCACTGTATTTCCTAATTAAGGTAACTATTATGGAGGTATTTCTAAATTTTTGCAGACTTAATATGTACTTTTCAATTTATTACAACTTCATTTCACAAATAAAGCCCAATAAATTAGGAAGAAAATAAAGATTCACAAGTATTTTTATTCCATAGACAGCTGATAAATATTCCTCTTGAGCTAAGAAAGTGTTATTATTTTTATTTTACAATTAGGAAAACCAAATTAGGAAGGAGATATGTAATGTCCAAGTAATTCTGAGGAAAAGGCACAGATCACAGGCACTTGTGGTTTCTAATTATGTATTAGTTTTTCTAGACAGTTGTGAAGACAAAGTGTTGGAGATGTAGAAAGATGCTTTAGGATTACTGAATTCATAATTTTGAAGAACATGGGCTTGTCAAAGAACAAAGTCAGGACTTTGAACTTTAGAGTAGTAAGATTTAATCAGTTTAGAGGACCAGTGGGTGAGATTCCCTGAGAAACTATGCTTAAGGACAGTGGGGCTAGCCAGAGCTGTCATTTTTTATGGTCATTTCTCTTAGAGTGCAAGAGCTCTCCATCCCACTTTGTAGGAAAACTAGTAAGGCAGGTCAGAAAATAGCATGGCTGAGGAAATACCTGCTCCTCACATTGAGTAGTGAGGATATACACAGCCAGTGGTAGCAGGGAAATGTTTCCTGGGAAGACTACAGGGGTAAGGTTTGGATGTGTAGGGCTAGGGTCAGAAAAGCTGAGGGACAGATGGAATTGTACCTGATTTGAGAAGGGATATGAAGAGTAATGAGAAGATTTTCTATAAGCACATAGGTCCTCCAATAAAATGATAGGAAGAATAGGTAACAAATACAGAGAAGGCTGAGATACTCAATAATTTCTTAACCTTGGTCTTTACTGTCAGTTTGACTTCCCAGGTCTCTCAAGTCCCTGAACCTGCGGGTGAGGGTGGGGGAGCAAAGTCCCTCTCATTGTAAGTAAAGTGCAGGTTCAGCACAACCTGAAGAAACTCAGTAGCCACACATCTATCTATGGGCTCTCTTGAGGTGGATTTCAGGGTCCTGAAAGAACTGGCCAATGCTGTTGCCAAGTCACTCTCTATGCTATTGAAAATCATGGTCCTCAGGAGGGGAACCCAGTGACTGGGAAAAAAGAAATATGGCTCCTGTTTTTAAAAAAAAGGGGAGAAAGGAAGACCTGGGCGACTACACATCTGTGACATTCACCTCTGTGTCTGGGTAGGTCATGGAGCAGATCCTTGTGAAAACAATGTCAAGGCACATGCAAGACTAGGAGGTTGTCTGAGGCGACCACCATGGTCTCACCAAGGGCAGTTTGTGCGTGACCAAGCTGGTGGCCTATAGATGGAGTGACTACAACAATAGACAAGGGAAGGCCACCTGATGTCATCTTCCTAAACTACTACAGGCTTTTGACAGGGTCCCACATGACATCATTATTACCAAATTGGAGAGACATGGATTTGAAGGGTGGACTGTTCTGTGGATAAGGGCAGACTGTTTTGGCTGGATGGACACAGCCAGAGAGTTGTGGTCAATGGCTCCATGTCCAGGTGGAGGCTGATGATGAGTGGTGCCCCTCAGGGCTCTGCCTTGGGACCAGTGCCTGTCAATGTCTTTATCAGTGACACAGACAGTGGGATCAAGTGCACCCTCAACAGGTTTGCAGGTGACATGTACAGTGGTGCAGTTGACACAAGAGAAGGATGGGATGCCATCCAGGGGTTCCTGGTCAAACCTGGGAAGTGGGTCCACAAGAAACCTTGTGAAGTTCATCCTGTCTAAGTGCAAAGTGCTGCACCTGGGCCAGGGCAGTCCCAGACATGAGCACAGACTGGGAGAAGAACTTACTGGGAGAAGCCCTGTGGAGCAGGATGTGGGGGTGCTGTTGGATGAGAGGCTGGACATGAACCAATAATGTGCACTCACAACCCTGAGGTTTAGCTGCATCCTGGCCTGCATCAAAAGAGGATTGGCCAGCCGCTCAAGGAAGCTGAACACGTCTTCCAGGTTCCTTGCTATTTAAACTTATCTTAATTTTTTGTGGTACCATATTAAACTGTATGGGAAAAAAAAATAAAAGGTACCTCCCAATTGTCACTCTATGGGTAAAAAAGTCATAGTACCTATATGACAGTGATGAGTAGGGAGAGAGTAAAAGAACTTCACTCTAAAAGGATACTGCTCCTGAGAGCACCTTGACTCAGGCCTTAGGCCAAAGAGTAGAACATTCTGGATGGATACACAGAGCAGAAAAGTAGCAACAGCTGCCTGTAAAAGCCCAGGCCAAGATGTGAACAGATCAGATTACAAATCTGGAAAAACAGATCTCAAAGTACTAAGGAAGAGAACTAATTGCTGGTGCTCATAAATAATAAAACCTTTGCATTGTACCCTTATCTTTCAAGATTCCTGGATATTGAAATGACTAGGGTGTTTGCAAATGCTAGAAACAAATGAGGAAAATGTGCCCCCAGATAAGTATAGATCCATCGCATACGTCTTGACAAACCATTAGCAAAAAGATGGAGATAGTGTAGTCCTATGTTTTCATTACTTTTTACACCTAACATCATCCATCAACTAAATAATTTGAGCGTGAAAAGTCAAATCAATAAGCGAGTGATCTCAGCTTTTTTGATTCACATTCTTATATTACATCATCTATAATGCCTCTCTTAGTCCAGCTTGTAGTACAGATGTCTAAATCTGAAGAAATTGGGGAGAATATCTGTTGAAGTGATAAACAGTTATTGGTTCATATGTCTACATTAAGTGATCTTGATAAGTGAGTTTTCCACTTGGACTAGTACAATCATTCAGCACCAAGGAGTATGTGCATTACCTCATCAAATCTTTTGGCTTGTCACAACATCATGTTAATTCAGATTCAAGACCATTCTGTATTCCACTTCTGATTCTCCTTTTGTTCCTCCTTTCCCACTCTTTCTTAGGAATGCATAGCTACTTAGAAAAAAAAAAGTTAATGTCAGCTTAATTTCACAGCTGCACTGCTTATAAATTAAAAAAAAAAAAGTTTTTTTACATGGGTTTATGTTTTGTTTAGCCAAAGGGAAGAAGTATTGCCTGATAATTAGGGGAAAATAAAAGGCCAAAGTAATGTAGCAGTGGAAAAGGAAATAACATATGTACTATCTTTCTAGGGTTTTTTTGCTATAGCTTCCCACACTATATTATAGTCCTCTAAATATAAACACACTATAAACCTTAAACCATAGAAACAGACATCTAATCTAGATAATGTCTGATATACATATCTAGTGTACTGTGAAGCCTAAAATGTTTGTCTAGAAGAAGACAATGCATTTGCAAGGTGAGTTACAGAGCCTGATTGTTATGTGATTGTTATGTGATGAAGAACAAAGATGAGCATTGTCACAGTATTCTATTCAAATTCATTCGTGAAATGCTTTCAAAAGCTGTTCAAAGTGAGAGTGAAAACCAGCGTGGTAGCTGGAGCACATATTACATGCAGAACTTAGGTTCCCAAACCTGCCCTGAAAACAAACAAGAGTCTGTCTGGTCAAAACGTATAGAATGGTAAACTGCATTACAAACAATACGCCTTATGCTCAAATTCATATCCTCATCTCAGGGAGCTTCAAAAAAGTCACTCTAAAATTAGAATAATTTTTTACTGTGCATACCATAAATTCTAATTTTTTTTTCTTTTCTGAGACAAGGTTAAAAAGCAGGAACTGGGAGGATAAGAAAATAGATACCATTCAAGTTCTTTGTCCCATCTTAGTATGTGTGTGGATCCCAAATTTATTTGACTTAGACTACTTGTTGCTGTGAATCTCCGTAACCTCTAAATATTCTTAATGCAGTATGTTTCTATCTAAATTTTGGTTATCTTTGACATGTGAAAGAGCTAAGAATACAGGCACCTTCTAGACCCAAAAGAGACTTCAGCGGTTACAACGCTTCCAAACCATTATAATAAAATACAGTACCTTGACTCACGGAGAAAGTATGTGTAAAATTGTATGATAAGAAATGGATTTATTTGGCCAGGAACAGAGAAGCAAAGTCAGAGTGGAACATCCTGTTTGTGGTATTTTTTATATATAGTCAGTATGTACTGTTTGTCTGGACTTTAATGTACACACTAACACACATTTTTTATAGTGATCACTCTCCTGAAATGCAAATAGCACATTCTGCTAAGTCTTTCAATAGGCTGCTGATTGTGTCGTTATTTCACTCTTTGGGGGAAAAAAGTTAATAAAAGATAAGGTGCTTTTGAAGAACGTGAGATTACATTATTTAAAAATTATACATTTTATAAGATAAGGTTTAAACACATGTCAGGAGAAGTCAACATTGTGTTATGAATGGTAGTGATTGTGTTATCTGTAAACTTTGAAGCTTTACATACTGATGTGAACAATTGACTTCGTTGTTTTGTCATTACCATCAGCATTCCTTCTTCAGAGCTGCTGAACTGACTGCTGTTTGCGTAGCAAGAAGTAAGGAAAGTTTGTTTATCCTCTAATATTTCATTGACTGTTTAGCCTGTGTTGATAGTAATTTTTCACCTTCCTGTCTGCAGGATCTTTTTTTTTGCCTGTATTGTAAAATTGACTGGATAGCTAACTCTTCACCTGAATCATTAATTTGAAATAAAATTTTACTTAAATTGTCACGAGCAGTTCCTAAAACAACACAATTTGTTAAAGGTTACAGACATTGCTACTACCAGTTTAATCTCATTTCTTTATTCTGCTATGTTGGAGGACAACACATAGTAAATATTTGGCCACAGTTCAATGTCTATTGGCTAAAACACAAGAAGAATTTTTTTTTTAAATTGCTATATAGATTTTGCCTGAAAGCGATAGGTACTTTTATTACGCATTCTACAATCTGCAGTGTTTTGAGGGGGTGAAGAAATTAAAGACTGCCCATATTCTCTTAGTGTGTTTGATAAAGTATATCAGAAAACATATGAAAATCATTTTCCCTTCTTCGTTTTTCTCTTCTCCAGGCTTAACCTTCCTGCATCATTACTCAATGAATGGAAAGCAAAATTAGTCCCATTCAATCCCATTTCAAATCAAAGTTTAGATAAGAAGTGAAGACCAGAAGTGGGAAAATCTTTGGCTAAAATGGCGCCAAACCAATAGCGAGAGGTCTTTTGGACCCAGAGATATGTTGTGTGTTCCTTCCAAAGAAATTAATGAGGTTTACTTTGTGTACTTGGACTATCAGTGGATATTTTTTCGTTTTTGTTTCTTTTTTTTTCCCTTTTAATCTTGTTTTCTCAAGTTTAAATTGTTACCATGTAGATGGCAAAGAATTTTTTTATGGAGATGTTTAAATTTATAACTATTTAACTGCAGATTTTACAGTCTTGGTGCTCAGTTCTCAAAATTTAAACTAGATTTCATTGCTAACAGTAGAAAATATTCAGGAAAACATGCTGACAAATGTTCCTTTTAAAAAATCCTGCGGATACACTGTATTCATTGCCAGAAAAATACAGATCGCTGGCTTTTCTGTAGTGAGAGCACTGACACTTAATAAGCCAAGTAAGGCCTCCACATGAAATCCACTACCATGCTATTTTGTTGTCCATAGGATGTCATAGCAGAATGTATTGTTCACTGTAGTAGTACAAGAGGTTTTTTTTCTGGTCAACATTAAGATACAAGAGGAAAACAAGGTAGAAGTTTCCCCTGCCTGCCACAGGACTAGATCAACATTTTTCAAGAGCACTGAATTTGTATGGTACAGCAAACACATAAATTCAAGTGCATTAAAGAGAGAAAGGGCATGCAAATAATTTCAGTATTATCACATAAATTAAGTTTTGAATGGACTAAAATGATGAAAAAGTGTCATTGGCATTTTGACATTATTTGTATGACATTAATTATTTGATCTACTGCTGTTAGTTTGATTTGAATTCAAAGAATTTATGGGGATAGATTATTTTTACTTCTAGGAAAACAAAGAGAATTGTCTCCCCTCCTCTAGAAGATAAAAGAGTAGTATTCCAATCCAAAAATATATTATATGAAAGAAATAGTTTCTGTAGTCACAGGTATTTTAAGTATTTTTCCGTACTTGATAAAAATGTGGCACTTATAAAAAGCCACATAGATTGCCTTTAAAAGAAGAAGGAAAACCAAAATTAAGGAGTCATCAGAGGTCATGAGAGCAGCCTGATCCCACGTTAAGGTTAGAATATATTTACAGGTATCCATGCCAGTGAATTCAGAATAACCAGCAAGTTTTATTTAAAGGAAGTGTTTGTTTCTGCAGGAATGGTGCCTACCTGTGTTGTTACTGTATTTGTTTTGTCCTGTTTTTCTTTGATAGGAAATTTATGATTGTATGTACCAGAAGGGAAAGACGTAAGTGGGCAGATTTGGTATTACATGTAACCCACATGTCAAGGTGTGCAGCTTGCAGAGTAGGAACTTAGGAAACTAGGAGGACTTCTGCCAAATCAGTTGTGTGGCTTGTAAGAAAGGATTTTTAAAGGGGGATTTTTTAAAATAGAGCATAAAGACTTGGTTTTCATGGTAGTTCTGACAGTCTTGGCACACAGTAGAGTCAAGGTGAAGTAAGGTAATTCTGCTTTTTATTGCACCGACAGTCTTCCTTAGAATTGAATGCTGATTTAGTTGACAAGTGATTGGATGGCAAAGAAAATTAGGAAAAAGGAAAAGGCAACAGTGAGTGTTGATCAGGATTAATTAATGTTGCTATGTGAGAATGTCAGTGTTTTCCCATTTCTTTTCCTCAAATGAATTTTGTAGCAAAATTTGTCTCTTACAGTCAACTCAGTTTGTAACAGTGTCAAATAACTAAGACCCTTGTCTCCACTCTCCTTTCTGAACAGGTGATATTTTTTTAGTTCCTGAATTCTTCTTTCTTGTATTTTGTACTACTGAATTTAATTTTCCGTTGCTCACATTTGTCCCGTAAGATTCCCACCCTCTCTTTAGCGATGCCTCCCTCTTCTCTCTGTCATCAGCTTGTGCCCAGCTTTTGTGCAACTGGAATTAGTAACAATATAAAGATGAGAGCCATTCAAAGATCATTCCATGAGAGAATCCTCTAGCAGACCACTAACTACTTCATCAACACATGTCTCCTTTCATCATAATTTGCTCTGTCTCCTCAAAGAACTTACTAACTCACCTTATAATTCATGTACCAGTACATTACTTCCCTGTGTGACCTCAAAAACTCCCACACAACACTATATCAAATATTTCACTGAAGCCCAGATTAAAATTATTGTATTTCCTCTGTTTAGAGTAATTTATCTTATCAAATAAGTATACTTAGCTGTTTTGGCACAGCTGACCCTCAGTAAATCATTTTCCATTTACTTATGTAGCTTTATTTCTTGTCGAGTTCAGAATCCATTCAACAACCTTGGTATTATACTTGGTGAGTCAGTTTCTCCACTTATGAGATAGCAGTCAAAATACATGACTTCCAGACAGAAATGCATTGGCATTGCTAAAATGGTTTGTGGTCCTTAGCAGAAAATGATCTGAAATACAAAGTTCTGTTACCATAGTTTTCATATGCTACATTCAAAGAGATATCTCTAACAGTTGTGTTATGTCTATCATTCAAAGAGTTCTTCTTTGAGTGGATGCTTTCATTTGTGAATGCTCTTTTTAACTTAAAATATCGTTTTTCTATTTGTCAAACTATATCACTTTTATAAGCTGTCAATCAAGAGTAAATAAACTCACATTATCCTTGTGTTGCATGTGAGATATCAAGCTTTGATCAAAAAAATCAAAGTATATCTTTGTATATATAAGTATATATAAGTATATATAAGAAGTATATATATGTATATCTCAAGCATTGTCCTATTAATCACTTCAGACTGTTATCACTCTTCTATTTAATACTTTCTGACTAAATTGTGAATATTTGAGTCTCCTTAATTTTAAAGCTTTCTAATTAATTAAATATCCATTCATATATGTCTAACTAGAAAACAGCAAAGTAAATTTTATGATTGTGTTATTAAAGAGATACATTTAATTAGTCTAAACTATGCTTAGGAAAAAATGAATGCAATTAACGTGGAAAATCTTTAGTAAATTCTCATAATACTGGTTTTATGGTTACCTTTTGGAAAAAAAATCAAGTCATAGCAATCATTACACCATAAATGATTACTTGTACTTTTCTTCTATTTCTAGAGTTTATTTGAAACCTAAATAGCATGTCTATTCTCCCTCTTTCTATGTGCCTAAGAGAGAAAGGAAACTATTGAAAAGGAAAAAAAAATTCAAAATGCAAAAATGAACTTTTCTCTTGAACTGTTCAGTGGAATCATTTCATTTTTCACAATAAATTCTGTAGATTTTAAGAAAACTAACATTGAAAAGTGTTTTGCAGGAAATATAAAAATTGATAGAACTGAAGAAGTCCTAATTGTTGTCTAAGGTTTGAACTATCTCAAATGATTTTATAATACTTTGTATTTTTCTTGTCATTATTTTTGTAATTTTATTATATAAAATATACAAAATATAATTGCAATTTTTGTCAACAATCACCCAACATTTTAAATATTGAATATGAAAAGCTGAAAAAATAGAGTGAGATAGAGCTTATTTATTTCAATAATTTTAACAAAAGTCCTGAGCAGTTCCACTGAAATTTCCTGAGTTGGCACCACTACTTCCTGGCACTAAGAGCTCATTTCAGGTTCACTGTGTCCATTTCAATGAATATGGCTCTGAGATTGCATTATAGGAATGCACAGGGATTCACAGAAAATCAAAGATATCTTAAGATAATTTTTACCTTATTACCTGAATTGTTTATTCAGTTAATTCTATGAAACTTTCTTGTTTCAAATTACTATTTCTTTTAAAACACACTAACAGACATATTATTGATTAGTAAATTTTATAGCATTGTACCTTTTTTTGAAAGACACAAAACATCATTTTAATGTGAGAATTTTTTCCTACTTCGATTGTCAGTGTTCTTTACAGAAGAACCAAAAATACGTATTAAGCCCAGAAACCTGTCATAGGTTTTCAGGTGATCACGAGTGGATGGCAGTCTAAAATTATAACTGTAATTGAAAATCCCAATATTTAAAATCCTGTGTGCAGTTAGACTACAATTTTATAGAAATATAACAGTTGTACTCTCAATTAAAATTGTTAATACCAGTAGATGCCAGACTGTAGCATTTCTCACTTTCTAACGTCTTATTTCCCAGTTTAGGTTTGTCTAGGGAAACTTTATTTTAGAGGAATCAAATGGCGTTTTCTCCAAGAAAATGCCTGGATGGTGGTTTCTAACTCCTATCAATTTGAAAAGATTCCCCTTGAGTAGCACATAACACAGAGAATGTCTGCAAAAGTTTTGTGTGCTGGTGGCCTAACCCAGGTGACCCCCGCCTACTCCAGACCTACCATCCCAAAACTGCATTTCTTAGATGTTTTTTCCCAGTGAATTATTTCTAGGAAACTAAAAATTACATTATTTAGCTGTAGAACCCTGACTTCTGAGAATTTCAGCCTTTCAGTGCTGACAAGTGATGATCCTCAAAAGCACACTCCATTTGACCTTAGGCCTTGGGAAAGACTTCCCAGATTGTGTGATAGCACTGGGATTGTTGCTGTGTATTAAAGTTGTGTCACTGGGTGGAATATGTAGAAATGTAGAAATTTAGGTTTATGGAATATAGTAGTATATAGACATATGTGTAACAATATGGACCATTTTGGGTGCGGGTTTGTACTTCTTCTTTCTTCTTTCTTCTTCACAAATCTGGGTTTTCTGGTATTGGTTCAAAAAATCCGCAGTGCGGGACGTGAACTGTTAGTTATTGGTTTATAAATAAAAACAATCTACATGGAAATCCGTCATTGGGTGATATGAGCCTTAAAAGGCCTTGAAAGTTGAAGCTCATGGCCATTTTCACCTTGTTAACTTAGAAGGCAGTCTCTGTGTAGCTATGTTATAGATAAGAGAGAATAAACATCTAAGTCCGAAGATAAACTCCCTGTTTCCTTCTTTTTAATTCAAACTCTGTGTGAAAAGGACTCATGAAAAACAAGAAAATAACCAAGAGGCGAACTAATATATAGCCTCTTTGTTAGTTTAATCTTCAATAGTTTTGACTGAGCTTAACTGACTTTCATTCCATGTTTCTTCTATATGCATAAGTTCAGATTCATAAATGTTCCTGATATTTCTCCTTGTCTCCACACAACTTCCATTGTGAATGAAGTTCTCCTTTGATTGCCCTTTAAGAAATCATCTTATTAGTTGCTTACTCTCAGGCATTATTTGTAAATAAATTCTTAAAGTATTAATTTTTAAAGGAATTTTCTTTTTAGGTATACTTCTCACTTCCCTTTTTTGAATTGACCTTAGTGTGCCTCATGGACCTGATTCTAAAAGCAATTAATAATAAAACTGTTATGAATAAGAACTTATTCCTGTTTCAACACTATGTTGCAAATTATTTTTATGGGATAAGAGTTTCCTAATTAACTTTTGCCAATATTTGTTGCTCATCACCTTTTATTTCTCAGATACTAATGAATGAGATCAGTTACAAAGGAGGAAAGTTGTTATGAAATTGAAACTCGAGATTTTTTTTGACAGTTGCTGCTGAAAAGTGTAAACCCAAATGGACTGTACTTCAGACACTAAAAAGCAGCAGACAAAACTATTATTTCATCCCCTGTGGGCCACTGTCTCTGTTCACTCTTACTTTTATGTCATCATGTTAGTTTGACACCTGTGATATGTTTAATAGGTTTTTCTCTGATGTTATTATTGGCTAATGATTCTGCTTTTCCCTGGGGGTGGCAAAAATGAGAAGTCACTGGTTTGTTTTATGTAGCTCTACAGGGACAGTCTTAACTGTAGTACTGCATGGGAGTATGTAATCTTAAATCAATGGATGGGAAGTTAGCCTTTAACATTTAGATCACTTGCTTCAGTTTTATAAATCAGGGTAGAAATTATATGTATCTTGTTTGATATATTTTACACTTTTATTGTTTAGAGGGAACTAAAGCAATGATTGATTTATAAAACACTGTCAATGTTCTTCATGCAACAATTTGTTTTCTAATGGAACAAAGAGTTGTCGCATGCTGATAATAGCTGCAGATTCTGTAAGATCTTGTTTCATTGAACCACCTGTTTTATATCTGACTAGTCTTATTGATTTTTAAGGCTTTCTCTTCCAAAATCATAGGCAGGAACAATTAAATTACAGCAAGTTTTGCGTTTCAGAAATAATCATAGGAAAAAGACAAAAAACATTACCACAGGTTGAATTATTGCCAGACTTGCTACTATAAGTCAGCAGTAAAATGTGCATTCCCAAACAGATCAAATGTTCTAATGAGCTCTTCAGTAATCTTAAATTTTTAATTAATTTTCACTTAGAGATAAGGAATAACAAATATAGTTAACTTTGCATTCTGTGAGCAAAAGAAAAGCTGTTCTAGATTTTCTGTG
Source organism: Myiagra hebetior (assembly GCA_013397015.1). Taxonomy (NCBI): domain Eukaryota; kingdom Metazoa; phylum Chordata; class Aves; order Passeriformes; family Monarchidae; genus Myiagra; species Myiagra hebetior. The sequence goes on along the minus strand of VWZQ01013184.1, from coordinate 494,902 downwards.
TATCTGATCTTCACTCCAAAGCCTTTCCACCTAACTCCAAACAATCCCTCATTGAGCTGGAATGCTTCCTTAAA
>VWZQ01013184.1:462385-491544 GCA_013397015.1 Myiagra hebetior | reverse complement strand
AATTTACTGGCAAAGGGGAGCTGAAAAACAGCTAAAAAAGGGTTGTTTCAACTACCTCTCCCTTTATTCATGGTGAGTGTATTTAATGTCATTTGACAGAAAAGGTCTAGGTTGCTATATAATTATGAAAGCCAGAAGGATTGAGAAAGAAATGCTAAAGAAGATTCACAAAAGTCTTAAATGCTATACCCCTAAATTATTCCCTGGGGCTGGGGGTGGGGCAGCAGGGGTGGAATCCAAATGCTTAAAATAAAAATAAAACAAAGAGGTTGTCTTTAATTCCAATACTGTGTATTCATTTAACTCTCTAAAGTATATTCCATTTAAAGAAATGAAAGTTCAATTCTCATGTTCTTTTTCATGCAAATCCTTGCATGAGTTCTCAGATATGCACCCGGCAAGAGAGAAAGAAACTGCTACACAAGTATTGCTTGTTCTCCCCCTGGCTATGTTGCCAGTACAACCATCCGTCACTGAAAAGTACTCAGACATAAATTTGAATTGAATAGGAGAAGTGACTGGACTGTCTGCTGCCTCAACTGAAACCAAAAGGCTTCTCAGTAGAATTTGGCTTTCTTCTAATCACTAATGATATGATTCTTTCTTTAACATGCTGCACTAGGCTAAAAATAGAGAAGAGGAAAAGGTCGTTTTAAAGAGCACAAGTGACATGCAGGCTGACCTCTTGACTGCATGTGTTACAGCTATAGGCAACCCAAATGGTGCCAGGTGGAGATTACACAGGGCAGAGAAACATCTGCTTCACTATCACAAGGGTAAATGATAGTTCCTCATGTTATGCCATAAACAGCCTGAGGTAAGAAAGACTGGTAGAGTTCCTGTCACAAATTAAACTCTTGCCAGCAGGTAGGATTCCACTCCATCTGTCCATGTAAGTAGCTCAAACAGAACAGAAGCTACATAAAATATTATCCAGAGAGATAAAAGGCAAATAATGCAATTTATTTATGGGATGGAGCCAGAAATGAAAGCAAAACTAAATAGAAAGAGAAGATGTTTTTCCCTATGATGAATGGAAAGTGCTGTGCTGTTATATAATCTGTTTTCAGAGGTAGTGGCTAGAATTTCTGAAATGCTGTTTTCTTTTTTTTTTCCTTTTTCTTTTTATTGCAGGGTGTTTTGCACACAGACAATCCACAGAGGCACAAAGCATGTATCTTGAAAAAACACATCTCATAGCTCCCAAAACTATATTCCAAATATTTATTTGGTCACTTCCCTTTTTTTCTTTTTTTGAAGGTCTTATTAAGACCAAGATCAATAATTGTGGTTATTCAGACCAATGACAACTTTGTGAAGAAAACAGTGTGAAATAATTAATACTAAATGCCTCCTTAATGCTTAAAAAAATGCCTAAGAAATAACTGTAAGTCTGAAGGGCCATTTATATTTTGAATGGTAATCGTGATTGTGTCCAATGGTCTAAGCAATCCATTACTTGCTAGATAATTTCTTTTTTGGTACACAGATGAGATTATTGAATTTTTTTCACCTATTTGGAGAAAATAGATAAGTTTAAATTTCTCAATGAAAATGCAAGATGCGCACAGAATAAATACATTGGGTGGGATAGAAATAAGTTATGCAGTGAAAATTGCTTTCAGTGTCAAGACACTGAATATCCTCAGTTCCAACATCATTTCCATTTCCACTAATGACCAGTTGTGACATGTGTACAATATAAGAAAACACACATTTTTATATCTAGGGAAAATGTATATTGACTATTCCGTATGTGTTATTTTACTGCAAAACATGCAAGAAGGGGACATAGGATATATTCTAAAAAGAAGGTTTTTATGATAAAAACCTGACCTACTTACCAAATTTGAGGAATATAAATAGTTTGAAAACACAACAGTATTTTTAGTGAGTAAAAATTATCAAGTGTTTTGGAAGTGTGTGGTATATTTTGGGAGTGTCTTAAGCTCTCATTTTCTTAAGCTTCACTCAAAGCAGAAAGAGCTCTGAATAGTAATTAGTAGAAGTCAACTTTTAAGATACCTATCCTAAGAGTGTGAATCAATCCTAGTGGGATATTCAATATCCCATTAGGATATAGTCATAGTTATATGCTATACCGATAGTTATGTCTAAATAATTCCAAATCATTTTTACTTTTACTGAAGTATTTTTAGAATCAGACAGTGTCTGAATCAGTTAAATCATTTTAGAAAATACTTCCTTTTACTTCTCACAATAATAAGATGTGTTGTAGACTTCTGTGAGTCTTGTGGTATCTAAGAACATTTCTTAGAAGTTTGGTTCTGAAATATATAACTTGTTTATTTATTTGGTTAGGATCATAATAAATACACTTCCAGATATATCTTAAAGCGTTGTTTTTGAAAAATTAACCCTGTGCTACCATATATTTTTAAATGGCTTTCTGAAACAATAAATTGTATTAGTTTTTAAGGTCATCCTGTGCTCCTTTTAAAACACTGGAAAACCTGACCTAAGTATTCTTTATGTGCTTTTAAGCTAATAATAAATTAAGACAGCATATTTTATGTTTCCTGAATGAGAACAAGGAGCAGATATTCTAATTCCTCAAAGAATACCTCTCTGTGTAATGGCTTTTTATTAGAACAAGCCAAGCTGGACGTCACCGTCCAGGTATATATAAAATTATCATTTTGGTCAATATTGCTGAGGTTAAAATATCAAAAATATTGTAGTACTTGTGCATTATAAGTAAAAGAAGATTGTAGTGGAAAATTTGCATAGGAATGGTTCTACTCAAGTAAAGGAGGAGTCCAATGCAACTGCAGGCACAAGAAATTATTGAAAAAACACAAAATTTGGTTTGATTTTTTTTTGGTAGAAAGGCCACAAGTCAGGAGCTGTTCAGGTAGAACTAAACATAAGATGAGTCAGTTGTCTTTTGGAATTTATTAGAAAAGAAAACAAAACATTATACTCGTTACACTTTCTGTATTCTAACCTACTAGAACACACAGTGTTATAAATTAAATATAAAAGTAAATATAGGACTATTTTTTTCTTGGAGCCATTAATTCTATTGCCTTTAGTGTGAACAGTCAATGAGCAAGAAACTTTCACTACTGCTGCCATAGCAGACTGCTATCGATCCATCACTGCCTTCATAATGCAAAAATAGTGGCTGTTGTAGGAGATATGCTAACACCTCAGATGATGAATGGCAGTCATATTTTAAAGATATCAAAGAGAATATCTGCAGTTATTGCTAGGTTATTGGTCCTAAAGAATGGTAGGAAGAGGAAGAGAGAGAAGAGCTTAATAAGAGAACTTCAAAGATAATTTTGAAGTGGTGAATGTATCTATACACAAGGAAGAAGAGAAAGTAATGTAAAATTTTCAAAATGAAATTACCAGATCAAAGAAGAAAAAAATAATGGAATGATCTCAAGATTACTTTGGAATATGACAGTTTAAAAAAGCCTTGCCATGCACATCAAGATAGAAGGCGGAGACCCTGAGATATTCACTGACTTCAGAAGTAGTACAGTTTGCTACTTTTGTATTTTTAAACTTGGTGAGTGCTAGTCAGGTGTTAAAATAGAGAAAATAGAGTTTACTGATGGTAATGACTCATCCAAACATGGTAAGAGTGGCCTAGAAATTTTTCTTCTAGCATTTTTTCAAATAGGAGTAGCTATATTTCTCTGAGGATGGGAGAAACGGAAGAGCATTTCACTAATGACCACAGAGCTGTTGGACAGTGCTTTTGTTGCTCAGCTGAATACAGAATCAAGTTCTGTCTCTGGAGACAATAAATAAGGATCTTTGCTGGTTAAGGTGTTGAGGAACACATTCAGTGCAGGTAGCTCTGGGTGCAGCTGCAGTGGAGCTGCAGGTTGAGCTCTGGGGGGCAGGAACCTGAGGCAAGAGACCCTGAACTGCTGACCCTTTGCTTAACAAAGGGCACGGGGACCTGCAGCCACAGGACTGACACTCAGAGACACGGCAGGAGCTGAGGAGCCCAGACTTTCGTGGCTTAGACTGAGAGGTTATTAAGCTATAGGGGTCTTTGTTCAGGCTCCCTCCTTGGAGCCACCCAGCTCAAGATGTTATTTTGCTATTTATATATTAAACAATTTGAAGGATCTTAATGTCTGTGACTCTGCTGTGGGAAGTCTGGGGTTAAACTGGTAAGAAAGCCTTGCCTGACAGTGCGAGTGGTGTGTGTAGGGAGTCAAGTGGGGGACCATCAGGTCACTGGAGCCACCAGATGCAAAGGGGTCTCAGTCCTAGTTCAGGTACTGGTGGCTCTTGGATGGACTGACTGGGAAGTTTCCTTAACAAAGGTATGTTTTGAGGTCCATCCTTCCTATGAACTGTGCATGATTTGGTTAAGATGTGCAGCTCCAACACAGGAGTGAAGCCAGAGAACATCCAGCACTGAAAGACATCTATTTTCAACCCTGTCAATTTTCAACAATTTTGCCCTTTCCATTTGCATTTTCTTCATGTACAAGTTGCATTGTTCCCTCTAGTTGGTGACTTCATATGATGATTTGCCACAGGGATTTAACTATTCCTATCAATACAGTGAGGATTGTACCTATCAAAAGCACACATGCTCTCAGTGTGCTGTAGTATGCCATACATGTTCTGTATGACACTTTGAACACCTAAGTCTTCATGCCTCCTCAGCACACTGTGATAAACAGTACATTTCTTTCATAAGACACACACTGAAAGAGAGGGAACATTCCTGTTACTGACAGTAAAAATTTTATCAATCAGTATGTTTTATCTATCAATAGTTTTAAGAGTAACTAAATCAAATGAATATTCATTTGAGACAAAATTTTTGAGGAAACAAAATCTATAGAGCAACCTGTAAGTTGATGGACAATATAATTTTTTAAATACATTTTTAAAAAACATAAGTAATTACATATGCCTACCTGGGTATATGCTTTGCTGAAATTATTAATTTTAAATTCTCTGAATATCTCTTCACAATAATTTACATTTCAGAAGTAATAGGGCTCTGCAGCCATGGGTAGGTGGCTGCCAGCAGGGAACTGTGCCTCTTCTTTCCATACATGCAGGTCTCCAGGCAGCCCCCAGGCAGCTTGTCTAGGTTGGTCCCCCTGTGGCCTGAAGTCTGCTCCCTCAGCACTCGCTCAGCACTCTTGGACTCTGCGTTCACATTCGCTGTCCATTTGAACAGCAAATCTTGTTGTAAGGATGGCCTTGGGGGCTATTCTCAGAGGACAGTCTAGACATACATTATTGTGTACAGTCCATCTCTTTTGTATACAAGAGAGAAAGAGTTCAGTGAAGCTTTTTCGTAATCACCATGTAGCATAATGCCAGGCACAAAGCAGGATAAGAATGGCATTATGTATTTTATATAGGAACTAGGAACATGCAGTGATTACTCCTTTATCTCTGCTATCTCACTTGCTGTTGTACCGTCCATGTGCTGTGTACTCAGTTGCTCCTGTTCACTCAAGATACAACTTCTTTGAAAATTCANATGTCTACATTTTCAAGGGACAGGAAGATTTGTCTGAAGTGAGTGTTCATGGTGCTTAAGTATTAGAAAGAATTTTGTGTGGAAAGATTTTCTTATCCTTGAGGTATACATCCTTGAAGTAAAAAAACCTAAGTCATTGTCACTAACATGGGAAAGAAAAGACAGCCATATATTATGACCATAATAGCTGAAACACTGAGAGTGCAACAATTCTAGTTACGAAGAACTTTGAGTTAAAGGACACAAATTTTAAAGCTAGAAATCCTATGCTTGTTTAGTTTTATCAAAAAACCTGTAGACAACTCCCCACGCTTCTTTCATCACTAGCTGGTACACAAGTGGCCAAGAAAGACAATGGTATCATACCTGGGATGCATTAGACCAGCAGGTCTAGGGCAGGTGATTCTTCCCCTCAACTCAGTCCTGGTGAGACCTCACCTGAAGCACCGTGTCCAGTTCTCAGCTTCTCAGTACAAGAGGGAGATATCGAGCTCCTGGACTGAGTCCAATAAAGGGCTACGAAGGGGATTAGGGAACGGGAGCACCCTATTCATCCTAAATACATGTTCTGGGACTGTGTCCAAACATTTGAGTTGTGAGGATATCAGGAAGATTTACACTTAAATTCTGAAAAGATTCCTGAAATGGGCACCTACCAATTTATTTTCTGTGTTCCCAAAGTCAGTCCAGAAATTTATGTAGAATAAATATATTGGATTGATCAGAAAGATGAAGAGAGTTTCTCTTTTCTTCTAATGCACTCCTTCAGGTCCTTTGTCTTCCACTGGTGGATTTGCATTTGGAATTTGAAGTCAGTTATTGTTCTTACATCCTCAAAAGTGAGTTACAAGGTATTTTCAGTTGGGGTCTGTGTTCTGAAAATATGCCCTCTCTGATACATATTCTCAGACAGACTTCTTAATCCCTCCCAGGTCAGATGTTTTACTTTACAGAAAACACTCAACTATTTAGTTCCTTTTTCTGGTTTTCCTGCATGTGTGATTAGACACATAGGACAGATTAGACACATAGGACAGGCTCATTATTTCATTCATTAGACTTTGATTTAGCAGGATTTGAACATGGTCTTACTACAAACTGTGATCTTTGTTGAGAAAACAAGTAACTTATAAAAAATGATGAAAACAGAAGAAAGAGATATCTACTACTATTATTTACTATTATTATTATTATTATTATTATTATTATTATTATTCTCTAATAATATATAATACTACTACTAATAGTATTCAAGGTATTATAGTGCAGGTCAGGTACTGCCTTGGAAAATTCAAAGGTGTATTTTATAGGGCTATGAATGCACCTAAACTTCTGTAACACAGGGAAAATATAAACATCTTAGAAGAATGAAAACCCCTGAAAGTGTCTCAGTGACTGAAAAATGAACTTGAGCTTTAAAGGTCTAACTTGGCCACTGNTTCTGTCTCTGGAGACAATAAATAAGGATCTTTGCTGGTTAAGGTGTTGAGGAACACATTCAGTGCAGGTAGCTCTGGGTGCAGCTGCAGTGGAGCTGCAGGTTGAGCTCTGGGGGGCAGGAACCTGAGGCAAGAGACCCTGAACTGCTGACCCTTTGCTTAACAAAGGGCACGGGGACCTGCAGCCACAGGACTGACACTCAGAGACACGGCAGGAGCTGAGGAGCCCAGACTTTCGTGGCTTAGACTGAGAGGTTATTAAGCTATAGGGGTCTTTGTTCAGGCTCCCTCCTTGGAGCCACCCAGCTCAAGATGTTATTTTGCTATTTATATATTAAACAATTTGAAGGATCTTAATGTCTGTGACTCTGCTGTGGGAAGTCTGGGGTTAAACTGGTAAGAAAGCCTTGCCTGACAGTGCGAGTGGTGTGTGTAGGGAGTCAAGTGGGGTACCATCAGGTCACTGGAGCCACCAGATGCAAAGGGGTCTCAGTCCTAGTTCAGGTACTGGTGGCTCTTGGATGGACTGACTGGGAAGTTTCCTTAACAAAGGTATGTTTTGAGGTCCATCCTTCCTATGAACTGTGCATGATTTGGTTAAGATGTGCAGCTCCAACACAGGAGTGAAGCCAGAGAACATCCAGCACTGAAAGACATCTATTTTCAACCCTGTCAATTTTCAACAATTTTGCCCTTTCCATTTGCATTTTCTTCATGTACAAGTTGCATTGTTCCCTCTAGTTGGTGACTTCATATGATGATTTGCCACAGGGATTTAACTATTCCTATCAATACAGTGAGGATTGTACCTATCAAAAGCACACATGCTCTCAGTGTGCTGTAGTATGCCATACATGTTCTGTATGACACTTTGAACACCTAAGTCTTCATGCCTCCTCAGCACACTGTGATAAACAGTACATTTCTTTCATAAGACACACACTGAAAGAGAGGGAACATTCCTGTTACTGACAGTAAAAATTTTATCAATCAGTATGTTTTATCTATCAATAGTTTTAAGAGTAACTAAATCAAATGAATATTCATTTGAGACAAAATTTTTGAGGAAACAAAATCTATAGAGCAACCTGTAAGTTGATGGACAATATAATTTTTTAAATACATTTTTAAAAAACATAAGTAATTACATATGCCTACCTGGGTATATGCTTTGCTGAAATTATTAATTTTAAATTCTCTGAATATCTCTTCACAATAATTTACATTTCAGAAGTAATAGGGCTCTGCAGCCATGGGTAGGTGGCTGCCAGCAGGGAACTGTGCCTCTTCTTTCCATACATGCAGGTCTCCAGGCAGCCCCCAGGCAGCTTGTCTAGGTTGGTCCCCCTGTGGCCTGAAGTCTGCTCCCTCAGCACTCGCTCAGCACTCTTGGACTCTGCGTTCACATTCGCTGTCCATTTGAACAGCAAATCTTGTTGTAAGGATGGCCTTGGGGGCTATTCTCAGAGGACAGTCTAGACATACATTATTGTGTACAGTCCATCTCTTTTGTATACAAGAGAGAAAGAGTTCAGTGAAGCTTTTTCGTAATCACCATGTAGCATAATGCCAGGCACAAAGCAGGATAAGAATGGCATTATGTATTTTATATAGGAACTAGGAACATGCAGTGATTACTCCTTTATCTCTGCTATCTCACTTGCTGTTGTACCGTCCATGTGCTGTGTACTCAGTTGCTCCTGTTCACTCAAGATACAACTTCTTTGAAAATTCAGAATTGCTTTTTTGTTAACTGCAGTGTTTATTAGAAAATAATGTTAACTTTTCTTCATCCGAAATTATTTGTAAACAGCAAGTGCTCTATATTTACTCTATGGAGAAAAATAATACTAAGAACCAGACCTCTTATAATTATAAAGGACAACAAAATGTTGTTTCTAGGACACTAGTAATTCTCAGCCACATTTGAGGGTAAAAAGTCATGTTTTGTCTGTCTCTCTAGTCCACTTGTAGGTGTTTATGTTAACAGATAAAGAGGCTGCCACATAATTCTACTGATTTGTTGCAGAGTTGCAGTGCTTTATAAAGGAATTGCCATGTTTGGTGAGAGATGTCTACATTTTCAAGGGACAGGAAGATTTGTCTGAAGTGAGTGTTCATGGTGCTTAAGTATTAGAAAGAATTTTGTGTGGAAAGATTTTCTTATCCTTGAGGTATACATCCTTGAAGTAAAAAAACCTAAGTCATTGTCACTAACATGGGAAAGAAAAGACAGCCATATATTATGACCATAATAGCTGAAACACTGAGAGTGCAACAATTCTAGTTACGAAGAACTTTGAGTTAAAGGACACAAATTTTAAAGCTAGAAATCCTATGCTTGTTTAGTTTTATCAAAAAACCTGTAGACAACTCCCCACGCTTCTTTCATCACTAGCTGGTACACAAGTGGCCAAGAAAGACAATGGTATCATACCTGGGATGCATTAGACCAGCAGGTCTAGGGCAGGTGATTCTTCCCCTCAACTCAGTCCTGGTGAGACCTCACCTGAAGCACCGTGTCCAGTTCTCAGCTTCTCAGTACAAGAGGGAGATATCGAGCTCCTGGACTGAGTCCAATAAAGGGCTACGAAGGTGATTAGGGAACGGGAGCACCCTATTCATCCTAAATACATGTTCTGGGACTGTGTCCAAACATTTGAGTTGTGAGGATATCAGGAAGATTTACACTTAAATTCTGAAAAGATTCCTGAAATGGGCACCTACCAATTTATTTTCTGTGTTCCCAAAGTCAGTCCAGAAATTTATGTAGAATAAATATATTGGATTGATCAGAAAGATGAAGAGAGTTTCTCTTTTCTTCTAATGCACTCCTTCAGGTCCTTTGTCTTCCACTGGTGGATTTGCATTTGGAATTTGAAGTCAGTTATTGTTCTTACATCCTCAAAAGTGAGTTACAAGGTATTTTCAGTTGGGGTCTGTGTTCTGAAAATATGCCCTCTCTGATACATATTCTCAGACAGACTTCTTAATCCCTCCCAGGTCAGATGTTTTACTTTACAGAAAACACTCAACTATTTAGTTCCTTTTTCTGGTTTTCCTGCATGTGTGATTAGACACATAGGACAGATTAGACACATAGGACAGGCTCATTATTTCATTCATTAGACTTTGATTTAGCAGGATTTGAACATGGTCTTACTACAAACTGTGATCTTTGTTGAGAAAACAAGTAACTTATAAAAAATGATGAAAACAGAAGAAAGAGNTGGAGGTGTGATAAACGTGGGTTTGGTGCAATTTCTTTTTTACTTTACAGATGTTGTTTATGAAATGTATTGCAATATAATGTAGTTATGTTATTTCTGCAGGTATTATTTACGGACCTGGTTGCAACTTGATTATAACACACTCTTAAAAGCTCTAAGTTGTAGGGTGTTATGATGCAAACCTGAAGCTTAGGCAGTGTCTGCATTTAAACTAAGCTGGAATCACCTCTTTAGGTTAATATTTAAATAAAAGTAATTTATTTATATTTCTCATTACTGCACTGATCCTCTAGTGTGTTTCACTGAAAGCAGATCTGTACCAAAAAACATCAAATGACATTAAGGTCTATTATGTCAGTGACCATCCTAATAGATGGAAGTTAGATTTTTATTGTCTTTGATAATGGAAAAATTATATTAATTTCTAATTCTGCAGAAAAATCTTGTAAAAATTGTTTTTTACTCCTGTTTGCCTAAATTAAATATGCATAAGGCTCTGCTGTTTGGTTGTTAAGTGGCAATTGCCCACTCTTGGCCCAACTTGATTTCACTGTTCTTGTAGTCATATCATGAAACTTCTAGTACTCAAGTTTCCCAGGCTGAACCAAAGGACATAAAATGACATTAATATTTTTTGTTTTGAATAGAAAAAAAATATATTTCTTAAATTAAGGGATCACTTTCAGTCCTGGGGGAGTTTCTTTTTGAAACTCATATGAGAAGGAGAAAAAAATGTTAATTGAATCTTCTCATTTACACCTTCCATCTGTTTTTTGTTCCAGCTGCATCTGCTTAGATACTTGAGAAGCAGGTCAAACTAACACTTAATGGGTCTGAACTGATTATTGTAGTAATTTAATAAAATTGCTACAAGTAGAAAGTGGAATGGGAAAGAGTGCTTACATTTTTATATTAAATGGAGAAAGTTTAAAGAAATTTTCTTGGCTTTAAAGGCTATCCAAATCAGTTGTGGAAAAAACACAGCTCTTCCACAGGGAATTTAGCCTCCTTTTTTTTTTTTTTGAGCNGGGGAAAAAACACAGCTCTTCCCCGGGGAATTTAGCCTCCTTTTTTTTTTTTTGAGCTTTGTAGACCTTTGTCCTTTGTTTTCAAATTGTACTTCTTCTTGAGAAGTTGCTATTTTGACTACATTTTTCAGCAAGTACAATGCTTAAGATTTTTTTTTCCTCTGAATCTATCTTTTCAGTCTGGTATTCTGTCTTTTCTTTATCTTTTCTAATTCTGTGTGTTTAAATATTTTTATCTTTTATATGCACTCTCATAGTCTCAATGGTGTTTCTGAAGATATTTGATATGATAAGATTTTTTTTATGGTATTTCACTTCTGCCTTTAGAAAACTAACCCCTTCACTTCAAGGATTTAATGCTGTAATTGCAGTAGCTTAATGATGTAAGTGAAGCATATTGTTTAGACATGTAAAGGATATTTGTTCCTTCTAAATATTTCTCTTTTTAAAAAATGTTTTTCTCGTATGAAGGTAAGTTTCAGGCTTGTATCACCTTCTTGATATTGCTAGAAAAAAATTATATTTCCCTAAGGAAGAAAGATTTCTTTCTTTCACTGGTAAGTTTTATATTCTCCAAATTTGTCCATCTAACGGTTTGTTTTGTTGATTATTCCTTTAGCAGATTTCAAGAGACAAACACTGGTAGAAATTAATTCATTCCACCTCTGGACCCCATTCACAGAATCAAATATTTATATATATATAGTTATAATTAATATACTGGCTAAGTCAGTCTTAGCATATTAACACTTTGCTATCCTGTGAGAACTTGTCCAACATGAAAAGAATATTTGTGAATGTGCTGAAGATCTGCTACCTATTTCTTACTCAAAGTGATACGTGCTGATTAAATGTTTGCTACTCTATGGTAGGAATTTTGCTCCACAAAACAGTGGGCTGCTCTTACAGAACGTCCTGTGTGAGTAAGAGGAGCAATTGTGGCAGAGGCCACGAAGAAGTCAACAAGGGCTTTAGTGAGGTAACTGCTACCAGGTGCACACACAGTAAAAAAAAATGATGGCTGTTCTGAGCACATTTATCAAAATAGGCACACAGGTGGGCAAAGGTGGAAGCGTGTGTATGTCTTAAAAGACTGGTGAAGGTGGACAGGAATATCCTTCACCTGGTGAGGCTGAGAGATGTAGATCGCAAAGAATCTAGACATGGAACTAAGCTAAAAGAAAATTAATAAAAATAGTCCCTTTAACAGATTTTCTGTGAAATGTTGGTAATATGAAAAAAAGTAGTGGTGAAATCTTAAAGATCAAGGTTGGTGTGAAGATTACAGAGAGCAGGCTGGTGATGCAGAGTTGACAGAATGGCAAATGAGGATGTTTTTCTTGTGTTGAAGTTGTAAACATTTAGCTGAATGGTTTGGAAGTCACAGGGTCTGCCTAAGACAGAACAAGAGGAATGTTGTCAAATTATTAAAAATATCAAATGAGATGAGTGTTGAGTACCACTTGAACTGGAGTAGAATCTAAGGTTTGTATGGTATGGATAAGGTGAGTAAGGAGGAACACACAAGAAGTGTCAAGTGCCAAGGAATTAATGTGTAACAATTCTGTTCCTTTTCCTCCTATCTTTTTCTTTAAAACCAAGTTCTCTAGCTTCACCTAATTATCCGCTATGTTTATTCCTGTTCTGAAAACTCATCCTTTACTTAGCTGTACCTAAGCATTCCTAAGTATTCTGGTTTACACAGATACTTTTCTAAACAAATACATTTCTAAATTTCTTTCTATCAGTATAAAGTTTAGTTCATAGTATATAATTGGTTAGAATGTAAAACATATACTGGAAATCCAAAGAAAAGGATTTGAGGCTGATTCAGTATAAAGGGCCAGAATGATGAATGGAGGTACAATCAAGTCATGCTTCATGGGACTGGGAGGGGAAAGGTTTTGAAAAGATTCGGAGTTTTGCTTCAGAAAAGTTTTGCAGTCATAAAATAATGGAAACCCACAAACTTAAATGAGGATGTACTCTGGTCACGGCTCAAATTATGTGTGTTTTAAACATTTTTTACATAAATCAAAATAGAATTCCTTCTGAATATTAAACCTCTGCGGAAGTGAAACTGTGGCATTCTTTGAATGTTTCTGTGTTTTCTGACACTGAGCAGACTACCTCCCTGCACAGAGAGTGAGTCAGAAACGGAAGCTAGACAGAAAGTACATGAGGTCACACTAAAGAAGGGTATATGGGAAGGCAAGAAAAAAAAAAANAAACCCAAACAAACAGAAAACCAAAAAACCCCACCCCACCCCAAAACTCACTACAAAACCACAAGTAGAACAAGAAGCCAGGGTTTATTCTTTCTGATTACTAACAATTCCCTTCTTTACCAAGTCTCCATTTTGTTTAGATTCCCAAGAAGAGGAATACTGCGGAGGGCCTTTTTTCATATAAGATACTTTGCTCCAATTTATTGAACCATACTTTTGTCTGACTGATGGAGAAGTAGCAAAAGGCTCACAAGGTTTAGAAGCAGCACTCCTGACAGTTTTTGTATTAAGAACACTCTTAGAAACCTCCACTCTTTTTCTCACCAGGTACATCAATGCTGAATGCAGAGAAGTACCTCTTACATCAACTGCCCCTTACAGTTTTTGTCCTTTGGAACCACTTTTATCAAAAGGTGCCACAGAACAGAGAAAAACTAGAGGGTTAAATTAAGTCACAGTGGAATTCTCAGTTTCAGAGAGTCATGCCCATAATTAATTTGATGTCTCTTTTACATATCAAGTGCTCATCAATATAAACACAGAGTAGAAGTTGCAAAGATAATTTTTTGGACTGTAAAAAACACGCTAACAATGAAACTCTCTACTAATACCTAGCAGAGACCTTGAAATAATTTTCTCATTATTTTCAAATGTTCACACCCCCATTTTCAAGTGGTCTTTAATATTTGAAAAAGCTAAATGCATCTTTTAGATAACTATTTTTCATAATAACAATAATCAGAGCTATCAACATTTTGAACTGATACAGTTTTGTTTTTTAACCTCAGCCAGCCACTCGCTTGCTCCCTCACCAGAGGGATCAGGCAGAGAATTTGAAGGGTAAAAGCTATGAAAATCATGGGTTGAGATAAAGGCAGTTTAATAGGGAAAGCAAAAGCTGCATACACAAGCAAAGCAAATCAAAGAATTAAGTCACCACTTTCCATGGGCTGGCAGGGTTCAGCCATCTCCAGGAGAGCAGGGTCCCATCACACTGAAAGTGACTTGGGAAGACAAACTCCAACACTTAAATGTCCCTGCCTTCTTCTCCCCAGTTTATACACTGAGCATGATGCCATATGGTCCGGAATATCCCTTTGGTCAATTGGGGTCAGATGTCTCAGCTGTGTTTCCTCCCAGGAAAGGCCTTGCCTCTGTGTAAGCCCTGCTCAGCAATAAAAAAACATCTCTATATTATCAACTCTGTGTTCAGACCTATACCAGCCACTGTGAAAGAAATTAATTCTACCCCAGCTGAAACCAGCACACACAGTTAGCTTCCTAATAAGGATCAGTCTTTCACACCTTCAAAGTAAATAAAGATTGTGATTATTATCATGATTTTCCATCATGGGCAGAAATTGTTCATAATGGCTTTTATAATCAGGATATATCCAGTGGAGTTTTGACATCTAGTTGAAAGAAAAGGAAACCAGCTGTTCTAGAACTGACTTTGCACAATCAGTGCAGATTATATTTATATTTATTTATGCATTATACATTTATACACGTTTATTAAGAAATATGACTGATTTCCTTCTCAGACTTCCATGAACATGTACCAGAACACCATGGAAAAGATATTTGTGTAACAGTAGCTGTGAGGAATCAAGTTGGTCTTTACTTTCCTGTTGCTCCTTTTTATTGGTTGGATTTATTACATTTAGGGGCATGATCTTTCATTTTAATGGTTATAATGGCACATCAAGAAATTTTAATTTGTACCAGAATTTCAACACAGCTTTTATGTAAAAACTAAGATTTATATACATCTGAAGTAATCATGAAGGGCTTTAATATTCACTGTTTCTTTTAGCTGCAAAAGGTACAAACCATCAGAGCCACTTTTCTGTTTCACTTGTGTCTCACCTGGGATGAGTAAGGGGGAAGAGTTATTCTCCTTCACTGTGCAAATCAGGAATGAGACTTCTGATAATGTTGTGGAGAGACTCAGAGTTTCCTCCCTCCTTCTTGGCCCTTGGTTTTGTTCCCACTTCAGCCTTTTTTGTTTGTTTATTTTTATTTCCCTGCTCTAGTATCCCTTCCTCTCTTTCCTAACAGTTGTATTTCAAACCAGGAAATTTTCTAAAGGCATGCACTAACTTTGACTGGCCCTCTCCAACCCACTCTCTTCTTGGGATAGTCTATTTCTACTGCTTTTTTAAATCACGTTATTATAACACTTCACTGTGCTAGGTATTTGAAAACTGTTAAAATAAAAAAGCCAAAGGTCTTACCTCTCCTTACGTTGTTTGTCTGTGCCCATCTGCTTTATTTTCCTTGGTTCTTCAAATGGCCTCATGCAAGGTCTGCAGAGTCATTTGATGAGGGAGCAGAAGAAAATAGGAGTATTGTGAATCTTCTGGAGGTACAAGTACTGTCCAGAAATATTGAGGTAAAATAGGGATTGAAAAAAACCTGAGAAATTCCTTGCTCCTTATGATGCACAGCACAAATTAACACTTTCATTTTCATATAAAAATATGTTTATTTTCACTTGCTTCCTAAATGTTTGGGGTTTACTTCTGCGACTTCTTTTCTGTTACTCTTTTTACCAAAAATATAGTAGTTTAAAGACAGGGCTTTCTTGAATAATTTATCATTTCATTTTCATTATCATCCTTTGACTTTGCATTGATTTATAACATGTGGCTGTAATTTTAACTTCAAATAGATCTGATAAAAATGTGTGAAGGAAGGAATCATTTGTAGAGAGATGGTCTTGAAACAAGCCCCAGATAAACACATTCTGAAAGCATTATTTGGATCCTGTCCCAAATATCATATTTGGTAGCTTGCTTCAGTATGTCACCCTGCATATCCTGCTTATCCCCCTCCAGTGATATAACAGGAAAAAGCTGCCAACAGGATGAGAATGTATTTCTGTAATTTGCAGAGCAGTTCAGGCCACAGAAAAAGTGATGTGAAGCTTGGAGGCAGTGGAGGCACTAGTCAGCCAAATATTTTTACATATACTGAACATTATAAGTGTCCTTAAACTGAAGCTTATTCAATGAAATTCTTACAGACTGTCTGACAATGGAACACGTTTGTCTTCTTTAATGTGAAGCATTAGTTCAGTTGGGCTGTGGTCCTATTCTTTCCTTGCTGGGATTTTTAGGAGAGAAGGAGTTAAAAAAGCCCAAACGACTTTAACTGAATTACACTCTGATTCTGAAATCATGGAATCATAGAATGCCCTGAGCTGAAAGGGATCCACAAGGATCTTCAAAGTCCAGTTCCTGGCCTGGCACTGGACAACCCTAAGAAGCATACAGTGTGCCTGAGAGAATCATCCACATATTTCTTGAACTCTGACAGGCCTGATACCATGGTTGATACCCTGGGGAGCTATCCCAGTGCCCATCCACCCCCTGTGTGACGAACTTTTTCCTAATATTCAACCTAGGCCTCCCCTGACTCAGCTTCAGGACATTCCCTTGGGTACTGTCACTGGTCTCACAGAGAAGAGATCAGTGTCTGCCTCTCTGCTTTCGCCCATGAGGAAGCCTTAGACTGTGCTGAAATTTTCCCTCAGTTTCCTCTTCTCCAGGAAGAACAGACCAAGTGACCTCAACCACTTCTGGCTGCCAGGGCACTGCTGACTCTATTCAATTTGCCATTGTCCAGAGCTCCCAGGTCACTTTCTGTGGAGCTGCTCTCCAGCCTCTTGTTCATGAGTCTGTATGTAGATTTCCCATATAAGAGTGTATGGACATGTTTGAAAAGTAATTAATATGACAAATGATTTAGAGAAAAATCAGATCCTATTATTAACAGGGGTGAAAATTTTTAGAGCAATTCCACCTCCAAAATTCATTGGTTAGATGATAGGAATAACAGTCCATATTTTATGATCTAAGTCTGTTGATAAGTGGAAGAATTTTTAAAATCTCTGCTAGATCTAAGTAGCTTTCATGCTATACTCAGCTATTCATAAGGTGTTTGAACCATGTGTGTGTACATTACTATTGTTAAATTTTAAAACATAAAAAGAATTAATCATGTTAGTTTTCCTCAAATTCCTTTTTATTTGTCTGGCATTTTTTGAGCATCCTGTGTCTTTGAATGTCAAATACCTGCACCTGGTAAACTAAATGTAGTGATGTGCTGTACTGTTACTGCTTTCCAAAATCAAATGAACTTTGTTTTGAAACCTCCCTGCCACACAATCCTTTCATTTATCTTGGAATAAAATCATATTATTTTATTTCTGTCATATATTCTTACTAATGCTATTATAGCCTGACTCCATGCTCGCAAGCCAAGCAGAGATAGATTGCATTAGGACTCTAAGCCATTACTGTATGCACTCCCCCAGCACACAGTCCTGCTGAGTGAGCTTGTCATTTTGTGGGGCTGAGCTTCTGCTGACAAAGACCTAATGCCCTTAACACTGCAGAAGTCCTTCCTTACTCTTTGGCTGTGGGTGGGCCTCCCCATGCTACACAAAGGAGATCTATTAGGTGTGGTCAGAAGATTTTGCCTCTTTGATTTTTATTTTGGCATGATGTGCTAACAATCTGGCTCTGCTGCCTGGGATTTAGCATTATTTGAAGAAGAATTGAGCATTATTTGAGGAAACAGGCTTTGCTGCCAGTTACTCAGCTTTGCAGTTCTAAAGGAAGATCTTCCTACACCTCCCCTATTAACAAAAACAAGCAGGAATAAAATGAAATTCCTTGAGACACAAAGTGAGGCAAGTCTGGAATGCTACCAAAGTTCTTTGAAGGCTCTTTGGATATCTAAATATCACAAGTCAAGTGGGTGAGACAGAAGACTGGCTTATCTGAACAGGAATCTTCTCCTGGAAATAAGTCAAAAAAGGAAAATGTATGTCCAGTGGAAGCAAGGTCAAGTGACATGAGAAGAGCACAGAGATGCTGCTTGTCATTGTAGAGAGAAAATTTGTATGGCCAAAGCTGAACCAGAGTTGAAGCTGGCCCAAAATGTGGGGGACAATAAAAAGACTTTTTTCAAATATATTAATGGCAAAGGGCAGTGTAAAAATAACATCAGCTGATTAGAGAATAAGGGTGGTCACCTCAGAAACAGAGACATGGACACTGAGGTGTTTAACACATTCTTTGCCTCTGTCTTCAACACTGATGACTGAATAAGGAGGTCCCAGTGCCCTGAGCTGGAGGACCATGACTGTGCAAAAATTATCAACTCCCATCAATCCTGAAAGTGTGCAACATCAGCTGCTGCAGCTGGATCCCTACAAGTCTATGGGCCCTGATGCGACTCATCCTAGGATCCTCAAAGACCTGGCTAAGGTAATTGCAAAACCTCTCTCAGTGATTTTTGAGCAGTCTTGGAAATCTGGAAAGGTCCCAGCTGTCTGAGAGCTGGTGAATGTTTTCCCGATTTTGAAGAAGTGCGAGAGAGAGGACCACAGAAACTACAGGCCTGTCAGTACCTAGAGTCCCTTCAGTACCTGTTAAAATTGGGAAGATTATTGTTGGGGGGGATTAAAAAACCTTTGAAAGACAAGGAGGTCCTTGGTCACATCCAGCACAGCTTCATGACAGGAAAGCCCTGCTTACTGAATCTTATTTGCTTTTATGACAAGAGAGCCCACCTACTTGATCAAGGGAAGAGAGTTGGCGTGNGAGAGCTCAAGAAGCATTTGGACAATGCTCTTGGGCACATGGTGTGATTCTTGGGGATGGTTGTGTGCAGGGCCAGCAGTTGGACTCAATGATCCTTGTGGGTCTCTTCCAATTCATGTTCTGTGAATCTGCAATCTTTTTGCATTAAACAAAGACTCAGTATTGAGGCACACAGAGGTGGCAGCAGTCAATTCTGTAACTGAGTGCTGCATCCAGGGATACAGGGGTGGTCCTGGCATCAGGGAAACCCAACAGAGAGCACAGAGCCCCACCTGAAGCTGGCAGCTCTAGCAAGGGAAGCTGATGCAGCTTGGGCTTGCGAGGAGCAACTGCCCCTGGGTAAAGTTGAGACCAGGTAGGGCAAACAAGGATCAAGAGGGTCCAGTGGTTTGTGCAGGAGGGCATGTGAGAAGGTCGCTGCACACTCCCTGTAGTGCCACAAATCAGGGAAGTGCTCTAGGTCCCTGTAAGGATGGTGAACACTCACCTGAGAGTTAAAACCAGTGTTTCTAAGGAGAAAGCCCCTGCGACCTCTTATGCTTACATTCAGATGGGGTAGATAAGGAAGCAGACTAGCCAGCAGATAGTAATAAGTGCACAGACCCTCCTCCTAGAGGAAAGGCAAAAAATGTGCACTTATCTGTTGAATCAGCTGTCTGAGCTGAAGGAATCAGTTAAAAGGCTGTGTGCTATTAGAGGGGCCAAGATTGGGATAGACAAGTGGTTTCAGAACCAAGTTCCTATGAGGGACACCACCAAAAATACAGCAACCTATGACCCACACAAACAGGATTCTACTTCAACCTCCACCCTTTTGACTTTTTACAATCAAAACCAGGTATGAAGCTTTAATCCATAAGCAAGGTCTGCAAGGATAAACTGTACCAGAAACACACAGAGTATACCACCAAATGGAACAAGAGCACATAGTGGGTGACTGTTATGGGGTATTGAGATGTGCATCTGCTGGCCTGATAGGGAATCACAAGAGGTGCGTTGCCTTCCAGGAGATAAAGTCCAAGAAATATTGACTATAAATCAATGGCCCCTGAAAATATCTACCAGAGGGTGTTAAGAAAGCTGACTTCATTGCAAGGCTACTCTCCATAATCTTAGAGATATCAAGTAGATTGAGGCATATCTCAGAACAATGGAAGAAGGTTAATGTCACCCCCATTAGCAAAAAGGCCTTAGAGGAGGATCCAGGAAATTACAGGCTCATGTCTTGCTTCAGTCCCTGGGAAAGTTATAGAATGAATCCTCCTGGGGTCTGTCACGAGTCAGATGAAGCATGTGACTGGGAAAAGACAGCATGGATTCACCAAGAGCAAAGAGTGAATGACAAACCTGATTGCCTTCTACGATACCTGATAAGCTGACATGGGACAAGCGGTGGACATGGCCTACCTGGATTTCTCCAAAGGTTTTGATATGCTTTATCACAGCCCCCTCCCAGAAAACTGCTGTGTTACAGTCTAGTGAAGTGGTCCATGCAGTGCCGGGGGAAGTGGCTGACAGGCAGCACGCGGAGGGTGGTGGTGCATTGCTCCTTTTCACACCAGCCTGTCACAAGTGGGGTCCCCAGGGATCAGCTTTGGGCCCAGGACTGTTTGATTTCTTCATAAGTGATCCTGATAAACCCTGATAAAATTAACTGATGATACCAAACTGAGTGGGGAAGTGGACACGTTGGGAAGGAGACATCCTGCAGGAAGACCTTTTCACATGTAGTTGGGTAAAAAAGAGCCTATTGGGCTCAAACTGCTCCTGGGGAGATTCCAATTCGACACAGGAGGAAAATTTTTCGCAACGAGACCAATCAGCTCTTGGAACAACCTGCCCAGGGAAGTGGTGTGTTCCCCAATGTTGAACACTGACGATTCATGTGAACAGGGTGCTGGGCCATCTTGTCTAGAATATGCTTTTGCCAAGAGAGATTGGACCACATGATCCTTGAGTTCCCCTCCCAACCTGGTATTCTCAAGGCATTTATCAGGTAGAGATCATGTTTTCAATTTCTGCTAATGCCTTCAGAAAAGCTCATTCAATTATCAGAAAAATCTTAATATGTAAATGTATTTATAGATTTATACATTTTTGTAAAGAGAAAATATGTATTGCCTAAAAATCATAGTTGATTTTTTTTGCTTGTTTTTCTTTCCAGAATTTTCACAGATTAACCAGGCATAATCAGGTTAAAATATTGAATATAATTCAAAAATGCAGCTTTTTTATCTGCTCATATTTATGATCAGACAACTACTGATTTCCCTCTTATATTTTGTTTGAAATGTGCTGTTTATTAAAAAAACCCAAAATATTTAGAAAGCATGAAAACTTGTACTTGATCTCTTGCTTCTCCTTGATATATTTAACTTGTATAGATATAGAATTTTTTTCTCTTTTGAAACTTTCCTTGAGTTTTTAACTTCCTGCCTGGCGACTGCTGGCTACTGAAGTGCTGAGCACAGCACTTGCTGCGAACCAATAAAAAGTCAAAGACTTGATGTCAGGCTCTCTTAGAATTATTTAATCACTATGAGTGGAAAAGAAGACAGATTTTGATTAAGACCAGCTAAACCGATCAATAAAGTCCTTGAACTTGCATAAGTCACTACTGGTTACTCTCAATAACAGTGATAGCCTGTACCTAGAAAGAAATATCTATCAGTTAGGATCTTTACATATGAGACATACATGTGGACAACTGCTGAATGCTCCTGTAAAAGAGTGCATTATATTTCTCAACAGTCCATTGATGTTGCTCTTGGGGGAATAACTTCAGCCAATTTCTTTTGCTCTGAATCTCTGAGAAAACTGAACTGGAAAACGACACTCAGATACTCTATATAAACACAAAAGGAGACTGAATATATAGTGAGCAACATGACAACCTTGAAATGTGCAATTTTCACTAATTCCATTCTTGATATACTAGTCCAAGTTCTAACAGGGGAGAAGGTCAGGGTGGAGGTGCACTACTTCAGGATCCTCTAGACCCATTGGATATGAGACTTAAACAAACAAGAAATTACTTTCATTGATTAAATGCAGATTGAATTAGTGGGAAAAAATGACAGGCCCTGCTAAGGTTGTGTCCCCCAGTCATTGTTTAACTCAGCGTGACAGATTCAATCTGCTCAGCCCAAAGGAAGGCCAAAGATGTCACTCACAGACTCTGCACAATGCTACAGCCATAGAAGAGCAAAATCGAAAAGTTGCACTTTATCAACTCACAGCCTGGAGCCACTGTTCTCATTCGGGTTGTGTTAGCAGAACAATGAGCTACAGCAGGCGCAAGGCCGCTCCACATAATAATTATAGGTATCCCACAGGCAAAGCTCTTGTTGCTTTTAAGACTTGACAGAATGTGTCTTGTAGGCATGACCTAGCAGATGGGGGACTTTCTCTTTCATCTTTTCCAAAAAGCTACCTAGGAGAAACATATAAAAGATCCTGATAAGGGATATATTTTCTCCTAAACAGGTAGGTTGATTACTATAAGCTGCTCTTCTTTTTCATTCACGCTTAAAATAATTGGAGATTACCTTAGTGGAAGGAAGTCAAGTATAGCAACAGAAACAGGCATAGACCTTTTGCTCTATCCTGCTAATTTGTGTCACCTACTGCACTGCCTTATGTATTGATGGTAGAAAAAATGAAGCAGAAAATTAAGTCTGAAAGGCATTTTTGTCCTGCTGTCACTTTGTACAGCATTTAGTTCAGTTGACATGACACTGTGCCTTTTGTTACATAAAACTGTCACATTGTCCCCTTCTGGTTAGCCACAGTTGCCGACCAAATCAATAATGTCTGTCAAAACTGTCAAATAATGAAAACAGCTAAAAATATCTGTTATTATAGATAATATTTTTATGACCATTAAAGGATACACACAAAATTATGTCGCCAACAATATGAGCAAAGAGGTAAGATAGCAATTAACACAAACTAAAGAAGGTTTCTCTCTGATATATTGTCATGTCTGCATATTTTAATTATTTCCTACTAATCTTTGAGGTTTTGGTGTGCTACTAATCTTTGAATACAGTTTATGATTACTGCAGGACACTTAAAACATGAAAGTGTATGCATTTGTTTTGTAAGAGTTGTTAGATACAATTTGTTCTGCTTCAGATTTTACAGATAAAACATAAACTACTAGCAGCCTAAAAGAGTACAGAAGGAATCCAATGGAAATGCACAGAGACTGATGGTCTTTTTCAATCTCCCACTCTTGCTTGGACCTTGGTTGATACAGAAATTTAAGGACAAGGACAGTGAGATTTGCAAACCATAGTCAACATCTATGATTGTATTTTCTTTTTACCTTCCATCATTTCAGATTAAAATTCTCATGGTGCTTTTTTTTTTTATAGTTTCACCCCAGATGCTCTGGTAAATGTGTAATTTATCTAGAATGTGGAAGAGAAGATTTTTGCCCCAAAATCTCTCAATTTGTCCAAAAGACACCGCAGTGCTGGCATGTGAGATTGAGCTTCCTGGCTGGATACTGCTGGAACCTACACAGCCAAATTTGCCTACTCTTCCTCCAGACAGCCACAATCATAAGTATCAGTCCCATCCATGTAACTTTCAAAACATTTTAATTTTGTTTAGTATATTCTTAAGAGTGTCATTTGGACTTCAGACTTAAACTGTGGGTTCTGTTGTTATTTTAGATTCTTTCTGGAAGACCCAGCAGGATGTGCAGGACTACTGTAAATGGTCTCAATTATGTCCTGTTTTGTAGAGAGAAACACATGAATTTGAATACCTTTTGTAATTTTTAACCTGGACAAAGACATTCTTGAATTTTTTGCCTTCAGTGTTGTCACAAATGTGATGTCTGACCCACCCTACTAATTATCTTTACCTAGTCAGGGAAATGCATCCATTCTTTTTGTACTTTGACCACATACAGGTTGAAGAGGAAAGGAAGGATTAGGCAAGAAAGGCATTCAACAGATCCAAAAACTCTTTAAAGCAAATTGAAATCTATTAAGAGGTTGTCTTGTGTCAATAGATGTCAGTAACATGGGAATTCCATTTTTCTTTTTTTCAGCTCAGAAAAGTTTTTTCTGTAGATTTTTCATCACAGAATCATAGAACAGATAGGGTTGGACAGGACTTTTAATGGCCATCTAGTTCCAACCCCCCTACAATGCACAGGGACATTCAACTAGATCATGTTGTTACGTGTCCTGCCCAACCTGACCTTGAATATTTACTGTGATGGGACATCTATCACCTCTCCAGTCTCATTGTAAAAAATATCCTCTTAAAATCTAACCGAAATCTGCCCTCTTTTAGTTCAAAAGCATTACCTCTTGTTCTACAGCAGCAAGCTCTTCTAGAAAGTTTGTCCCCATCTTCCCTGTAGGCCCCCTTCAGGTACTGAAAGTTGTAGTAAGGTCTTCCTGGATATTTCTCTTCACCAGGCTGAGGAGCCTGAGCTGTCTCAATCTTCCCTCACAGAAGAGGTGCTCCAGCCCTCTGAACATCTTTGTGGCCCTCCTCTGGACCAGCATCAAATACTCCATGTCCTTATGTTGGGGGCCCCAAAGACAGATGCAGTACTCCAGAGGAGGTCTCATGAGAACAGATGGGAAGCATTACCCCCCTTCACTGGTTTTCTTTTGATGTAGCCCAGTGTACAGTCAGGTTAAACCCAGAACTCCTTTCACTGTGTTTCAGTGCTGTAAATGTGGAGGTTTTAATTGTGTACACTCAAAATTTAGATATATGCAAACACCTTTTGTTTATAGCAGTAAAATTAAAATAATAGTTTAATTTTTAAGTATTTTTTAGTTTTGAGGGTGTTTACCCCATCATTTAGATGCAATTCCGGTTTTACTAAATTAATTGATTTAATTCATGAGCTGTGAGATTCCTTAATATAGAGTAAATTAATTGGAATAATTCTTAGTCTGAGAATGTCATAGGTTATGCTTGTAAGCTCATAGGGTAGAATAAAGTGTTGATGTCTTTGTATTCTCTGTGTTCTGTTTAAAATCTTCAATATACTGTAGTAAATTGCCTTTATATTTCACAAAATTAATTTATTATACTTTTCAAATTACAGATTCGGTTCATACATTTTCAAGGTTTAAGTCAGCACAAAGACAGAAACTTAATTATTGTGAACTGATTTCTAATATTTCCCAGTGCAACAGAACAAGAAAATACTATGACTAGATTTCATTTCACCTTATTTGATCTAAGATTATATTTTGTAGCGTTATATCATATTTGCAAATATATTTGAATTATGTAGCTGCAAAATGTAACATCATATTTTAGCATGTATCTTGGAGAATTAAAATTTTGAAAGATTAGTATGCTACTGACACAACAGAAGTATGTTCAGAAAAGTGGAGCTTATTCGCTCCTAGATGAAAACATCTGTAACATTCTCTGTTTATAGCTTGGAATACTAAACAAGGAAGAAGTGACTCAATTTTTTACCCTGTTTTTTCTTTTTTTTTAATTGAAAAGAACTTGCAGTGTTGCTGAATCAGTTTTCCACAATCTCTGAAAAAAGAAAACTTCTGTATTCTCATAGAATACAGTTTTTTTCAGACCATGTTCTATAGACTGATCTTGATGAAAATAGGCAGAAATTTTGGCTGGCAAATTTCCCAGTGTTGATACGTATTTCTTGGAAGTCCATGCTCTACAGTTCCTATGAAGGTCTCTGACATGCTTTCCTGTCACTATTTTTGTTTCAGTGTAGCTTCAAAAGTGAGGTCTGACACCACTTCCAGAAAGCAAAATCCTCATGGGGAATCGCCACACAATTTTTGGCTGGTGGAGATAAGTTCTACCTTTTTATTATTCTACTTTTTTTATTATTCTACCTTCTTTTTTTTTTTTAACTATGAGATGAGTAAATTGAGTTCCCTTTTACCTTCTGAAAGGGTAACTGACTGGAACAATTCTTCATTTATAAGTTGATTTTCAGGCAAGAAGAAAGGAGTAAGTCTTCAATTCTGATTAGTACACTTGTGATAATTCCTCTTGTGGTGAGAGTTGAGTGAGTTGAGAGCCATCTTTCAGTCCTACTTATTGATGAGCACATGAAAATTTTCAATAATATAAGGTACTTTGACTCCTTGACCACTTATGCTGCCTTTTAAAGGCCTCATGATTCACTGAGGAAGTTTCCATATTGAAAACACACATTCACATTGATTAGATACTTTCTTATGGCCCTTATAAGGAAATCTAAATAGGTTATGTGGCCAAAAGATCTATGGCTCTTGCACAAGGTGCTAATGAAGAGCTGGATTCTCTCTAGGACTGAAACAGCTGTGCTCAGGAGTGGGAGGGAATGATGTCCCACTTGCCCATCCCTTAAGAGCATTGTGGCTGTGGACACCTGTGATAAATTAATCAAAGTCCTAATGAACAATATTCCTCCCCCATCAGCAGATGGATAGGGAACATGTAAATGGCTCTACATAACAAGCAGGCTCTCCAAGTGAAATTTAAGGAGTAATCTACAATCTCTGAGAGGCTTTAAACAATCTAAACTGTCTTCTCTTTTCTGAATACCTGCCAGGTCTGGAGGATGACTGTGGGGGAAAATAAGGACAAAAAGCCAAAACCAAAACCAAACCAAATAACAAACAACTCCCTCCACTACCTACCCCACCCCTGGAAAGAAAGGATCAATATACTTCTTGTTTAAAAGATGACAGCCCTTCTTGTGTCCTCAACAAACATCACAAATGGATGTGGGAAAATTATTGATAATTTTTTATTTTCTAGATGAACTACAGCCTCTTAAGTTCACATTTAATTACCCAACAGATCCTTAAGCTGGTATTATTTGGTTTAAAACTGCTATTTTTAAGCCTTGAAGTCTGTATGGGTATGTAATGATGGAAGCACTAAAGACTACCCCAAAAGTCTAAGTCCTAATATCCTTAAAGAAACCATTCTGCAGCTGTTTAATCCATTTTTTTAGTATTTCATGTAATTGATAATATGTTAAAAATTACTGAAAATTGTCCAATACGGTCAAATATTCCAACAAAGAACCTGTTAACTAGAAATAGAGCACTGATATTTACTGTATTTGAACTTCCCTTGGGGGTCTAGATTTTGGTAAAAATAGGTGAAATTTTATTTTTTTAAAAGTGTAGTGCTTCTTCAGCAAATTTTATTACATTACCTTTATATTGCAAAGTGAGAGGTCTTGTCTTCTTCACATGGTTATAATTCTCATTTCCTACCTTCTAACATGTCAGGAAGTCACCTTCAAAGACTGCTCTCTTGTTTACGAATCGAGAGCCATTTGAATAAACTTTTTTTTAATTCTGTTGTGCTCCACGTCATCATCTTGGTATTGTTATCCATTAGAGTGGATCCTCAAAGATGGTAAATCTCTAGCCCTCTACAGGTTATTCATGTCTCAAGAAGCTTGTCAAGGCATAAACAAGTTTAACTGAGTAAATTAATGTATTGAAAGCTACACTAAATGACATAAAATGGATAACTGGAATACAATCACTGAAGGGAAGCAGTGGGAGTATCTAGGGGCAAGTGTAGAAAGGAGCTTGGATGCCAAGAATATTAAACCTTTTCTTTATTAGAAATGTGGTGTCCTTGCTGTTTATGAGTATTCGCAGCAGAGATGAAAGAAGTATTTTTAAAAATGTTTGATCTTTTCTTCAGCTGCAGCAATCTTCCTGACCTCTGTAGTGACAGAGCTCTGGAGCTGTCAGGCTCATTCTGAGCAAGGAGGCAGCTCAAAACATTGAGTCACAGCCTGTGTCAAATATTGAGCACCAGCAAAAAGCCATTTATGAATCAGTTCAGCCTCAATAATTATGCAGGATTATTTGGCATATAATTATGAATAACAAACATATCCAAGAAAATTTCAATTTATTTACAGATTTCACCATTTAAAAACAGAATACAAAAACAACATTTCTCATACACTTTTTTTCATTTTGAGTTAAACAGCATGCTCAATTTACAATCAGCACCAACATGGTCTATATAAAACAAAACTCTTATTAGTTAACCCTCAAATACACCTTTCTCATATTTTCTTTTACTTCTTTGCAAACATTGTTTATGCATAACATGGCAACATTTTTTTAAGAACATCCTGCTATGTAGTAATTTAAGACTGGAACTGAGGAAGGAGTGGTTGCTGTATTCCATGGCTTTGAGAGAAGAAATTTACCATTTTTGTACACAAGGAAAGTTATTCAGCTATGATGATATTGAAATCACGGTGAGGATTTTTTTTTTTTTCCTATAGAAGAGGTAATTTTCCATTTCAGTCTTCTTTTCACAAAGAGCCATATATATTCAACATGCTTCATCAGTGGTTCATTAGTGTAATGAACATCTGCAGAAAAGAACAGGAAAAAGATCAATGTTGTAATAATATTTTTTAGACACAGTGGTAAATTCTTGCCTACTACAGCATGCCATACTGCTCAAAAGAATATTACATCTTAAAAGAAATAATTTTTTCAAGAATGTTTACTTACTATGAACAAAAATACCTTGACAAGTGGGTCCACGTGAATCTCATGAGGTTTAACTAGACCAAGAGCAATGTGCTGCATCTACTTTAGGGTAACTTCTGACTGGGGGATGAACAGATCGAGAAAACTGTACCAAGAAGGACTTGTAAGTCATGGTGGATGCTGGACCTGACTCGGCAATGTGCCCTTGCAGCTCAGAAAGCCAATTGTATTCTGGGCTGCATCCAAAGCAGCGTGGACAGCAGGGCAAGGGAGGGGACTCTGCCCCTCTGCTCTGCTTTGGTGAGACCCACCTGGAGCCCTGCATCCAGCCCTGGGGTCCCAGCACAGGAAGGACATGGACCTGTTGGAGTGAGTCCAGAGGAGGACCACCAAATTGATTAGAGGAATAAAGCATCTCTCCTGCAAAGAAAGGCTGAGAGAAATGGGGTTATTCAGCCTGAAAAATTCAGGATGACCTAATTGCAGCCTTCCTGTACCTGAAGGGAGCCTTCAAGAAAGTTGGAGATGGATTTGTTACAAGAGCCTGTAGTGACAGGACAAACCTACTGAAAGAGGATTAGATTAGCTATTAGGAAGAAATTCTTTACTGCGCGGGTGGTGAGGCACT
>VWZQ01013184.1:447661-462357 GCA_013397015.1 Myiagra hebetior | reverse complement strand
GTTGTGTATTCCTCATCCCTGGAAGAGTGCGAGGCCAGGCTGGATGGGGCTCTGAGCAATCTGATCAGGTGGAAGATATCCCTGTCCACGGTAGGGGGATTACAACTAGATGATCTATAAGGTCTCTTCCAATCCAGGCCATTCCATGATCCTATGATTACAGTTCTATCCTACTTATTGGTATGTTGGAGATTGGTCAGCATCTGGAAATATACCTCTGCATGAGATTAGCAAGCCTCCAGACCCCTAGGCTCTCATGGGCTATACCAATCTCCTCCCAACATAAGGGGGCACTTGCTTAGCAACTGAAAAATTCCTACATCATCATTTTTATGCTTACTGACTAGATTTGTTGAGAATGTAAAGGAAAAAAAAAAAAAAAAAAACACATAGAAGAGGAATTATACAGACCTGAAGACATTATAAAAAGAATAGCCTTTTTCAGATTTGGAACTGAACCTTTCCATCAAAAGAGAAATACGTTGAACGTTTTAGTTACTTTCTCTCTAGTTATTAATACAGACTTCATAATTTGTATGTCTAGAGCAGGGAACAGATGGCACTTCAATCTAGTCTGAGCTGGTTTAACTAATTTCTGCCAATCAGGAGGGCCCATTTCCTTCAGTTATGATAAGCAGTAATGATAAGAAGGTAACCTTCTAATTGACTGTGACATACAGACATCCTAATACTTTTATCTCTTTCTGCTCAGAGATTTTTCTCAAGACATATTTCTCCTAGGTTTTATTCAGCACTTAGTTATTTGTCTTAACAACTATTTACAGTGTAACTGAAAAATAACTATTTTCTTCTGAAATGAAGATTTTTGTGTCTACAACTACCTTTACAGTTTCAGCTGTGCACAAACTCTGGGAGAGAAGTGGGTGTGTGAGTAAACAGTCTTCCATTGCCTAGTGGTTATGGCATTCATGTAAACATGGAGGTCTCTTGGGGAAAACTTCTGCTCCCACTACCATTTATGGTTTTTGTGGGTGGTTGGTTTTCCTCAGTGGCTATGTCACTTAAAATACACAAGAGAATCTGAGGGCAGGGATCAGAGGTAAGGTCTTCCTCTTCCCATACCAAAGCACGCCAGTTTAAAGGGTAGCACTCACTAGTTAACTTTCAGGCCTGCTAAATTCTGAATGTTAGTATGCAGAGTAATAAATAAAAAAGATAGATGGAGAACAACCTTCCAAACACAACTGCTATTATTTGGTGCCCCAGATACGTTTATGTCACAGAAAAAAATACTGAGCTCTTTGGTCCTATCAAAAGTGTAATGTTGGAAGGACAACCAGAACCTCAAATCTGGGTCATCAAGTGAGCTTGGGCTTGCAGGACCAAGTAAAGGCTGAGTGAAGGATTTTTCAAAACTGAATTTTGGACACAAATAATCAAGCCCTTTTTTACATCTTGCCCTTATTAGGCACAAAGTAGAATTTAATCATGAAGGAACACAGCCTTAATTTGAAAAATTTTGTTGTTGAGCATTTTCTCAGCTGTAAAATGGCCAATGCTTTAAAGACCCTGAAGTTTTTACAAAGTTTTAAAGGCAAATTAAACACACTGCCTATGAGTATGATCCTTTGATAATCCCAATTTTTTTAATTAAGTCTGCAAGAAAGGAAATCTCAATTAATAATGTTCCTTGCAAACACATATTTTGCTTGTGTATGTTGTTAATTTCACTATAATTTTCAGCTTTTAATTGCCTTTTATACTGTTCTGATTTGCTAATGAACCTCACTTCCTAATCCCACCATTTTTTTTAATTCATTTTCTAAAATTGCGTCTGCAAACTTGTGTATATTGTTTGATGCTCTTTCCTACCGTGCTATCCGTACTGTGCTATTTTTTTAATAAATTAAAAATAAAAGGCTGTTTTGAGCTAGAGCTTTAGTTGCCAATAATGGAACACCTACAGAACAAGTTTTAGGCTAGTTTTGTGCATTCTTCCTTTCCAGAATGGATATAGCAAGATGCATCTTATCTCTATGATTGCATTCATGCAGTGGTGGATTTTATTACTTCCTTGTGTGGAATTGAGCCATTATGAGCATCCTGATCTTAAAAGATACTCAATAACCAGAGCTCTCAAGGGAACCAACTAGGAATGCTCAGCATCTCTCAGAATCAGTCCCTGCAAAGTAAATTGTCGTATTGCGAGAACTTAATGGTACTATGGGAATTATTCTAGTTCTTTTCTTTATCTTCTTAATGAGAAAATTTTGTTATTTTGTAATCCTTTAAGGCTGTTTCTGTATAAAAATGAGTCACCATACTAAATATGCTTTGGTTGGTTTAGGTTATTTCTTTCATTTTTCCAAATGCTCTATTCTGATGTTTGAGACTTTTGCTTGTTTATCATTATTCACATAATCTTAAAAACAGTGCTGTCTTGAGTTTCACTGCACATTTCCTGTGCACCTTTAACTATGTTGATCTTAATGTTATTCTAGTCTGTCTCATTTTTCTAGAAACGTATTATCACTTCAGTAAAGGAAGAGTGTTTATAATGCATGCTCACACAAGAAAGAAAAATTATTAACTGATTTTACAAAATAAATGCATATTCCTGTTGTCCAGCTCCATACTACTTTATAGTATCAGGAAAAATTAATATTTTATAAAACCTGTTACAAAGAATCACATGCTCTCTCTCAGTTTATAAAAATAAATGCATGTCAGAAAATCAGGTGTTTGCTATGCAGTTTGGGCATTCATTTGTATGTGTTTTATATATGCGTGTGTGTGTGTCTCTGTGTACAAATACATCTTTGTATATAGAGAGATATTGATAGATAGGTACCAGCATTGCAAAGCATGCAAACACAGTTCACTGGATATTGCTGTACTGATATAGAGTACACATACCATATAGATACTGCACAGCTTCCAAATAATATTTGTCATGTTCCAGATGCTTGAAATGACAGTCTTTGTGTATAATATGTCTCCAGCACAATTTAGACTACCATACGCTCATTTGCCCTCAAGTGGGCCTATTTAAAGTATAATTGACTGCCCTGGCAATTATTGTGAATAGCAGCTGTCTACTGGTAAAAAAAGAGGCATATATATAATGACAGAGAAAGGATCAAATACAAGCAATAGAAAAAGAACATAAAGAAAATATCTATATAAGGTATTTTAAACCAGATTTTATAGTGGAAAGCCACAAGGCCTATTAGCCATTTCCAATTAAGGACTATCAAAAAATAAAAGAAAGTACTCAACTATTTATGAAAGGCAGCTGGGTCTACCCTAAATATAAAACTGGAAGAAGTTTATTTGTTCGAAAATTGTTACAGCTACCCCACTTCATTTATTTTCATTAGCTGTGTTAGGTTTTGATGAAACCTTTGTTGTATCATGTACCTTCTGTTTCAGACAAAAACACCTTGCTTTGTTTTTTTCCTAAATAGCTACATAATTAGATGGATTATTTCATGTGTCTGTGCGTGTGTTTGCTGAAGAGAACAAGCCAGATAAATTAGCACTTAGCAGAACACACAATAGCACATAATATGCCCTTGTGTTTCATATAAAGCTTTATTTGTCATTCACGGGTGGTTGGCAAAACTGACTTTGCTTTTGAAAATGACAGGTGGTACTCTGGTGCTTTCTCTGTGAAAAAGAGAAACAACCTTCACCAAAACAGTGTCTCTCAATAGC
The DNA here is from genome assembly GCA_013397015.1 of Myiagra hebetior. Lineage (NCBI taxonomy): Eukaryota > Metazoa > Chordata > Aves > Passeriformes > Monarchidae > Myiagra > Myiagra hebetior. Next base: position 458,679 of record VWZQ01013184.1, on the reverse strand, counting down.
TCCTGTGATTAAGTATTCAACCCTGGGCTTGTGTTTCCTCTAAACTTTTGTTTCATTTGCATCTCTTAGGTCTGACATCACCAAGCCAGTTTAATAGTTGAGATTCTACGCCACAAGTTACATTGAGTCCCAAAAAGACCTTCTTTCCTCGAGGCCTGATTATAAGACAGGTGAAGTTCAGTATATTTCAATAAGCTCTGCATTCCATGTCAGGAATCAATAGCCCTCCTCCTTTCTTTAGGGGTTATTAAATTGCAGCTGTAACATTAGCCTTCTTTATCTAATTGATTGTCTTTTCACAGGGCTGAGAAAATCAATAGCAGTCAATGGGACTGCCCTGTTTTTCCTTAATAGATGTTTTCTCCTAATTGGCTGCCTGGGTGGCTTCAGTGAGCTCAGTATGTTTTCAGAAGTCCACAATATGTTGCAGTTCTTGTAAACTATTTTACCATGTGCAACGGTTATTGATTTTTATAATGAAATCTAGAAAATTCAATAGCAATCAGGAATATAGATCAGGATTCCTAGGTACGTTAAAGTAAAGGGCAAACTCAGTTTGCTACCACTTCAAGCTGTGATCCAATTAAATATGTCATTAAAGTATTATGGTAGCTAAATACTTTCTAAAAAGACAGTTGGTCATCTCTTCAAAATTTCATATAGAAGAAAATGCAGCAAAAAGTTTTAAAGTTTTTGACCATGATGTCCAAAATACTGATAGGTTTATACAGCAGATAAAGTAAGACTATAGAACATTTTCAACACTGTTCTGGTCATTGAGTTTTGTCCATCTTGACCTCTTCAAATATTCAAATAAGATACCTACTAGAAAATCAAGTTAGGGAGAAAAGGTGTCAGGTAGGTGTGGAGAAACACTCAGTGCTACACAAATTATGCATTTGACCCTTGTTGAAAAGGTCAGCATGTCAAATGCCTGATTCTCAGAGTCCACTCAACACTTACAAACTCACTACTGCCACGGACAAACTTTGGAGGTGGCTAAATATCATGAGCACTTATTTAATGTCATTTCTCTGTATTGCATTTCTGCTCAAATTTTTTTTCTATACCTTAGTGGGGTGTCTTTACCTCGCATGGCTGTCAGGCAGAAGAGCAGCATCAGCAGCACATCAATCACAGCCTGCAGAGATCAGCAGTCAGTAGTGTAAATAGCAGATACTAAAATGCAGCCCACATTACATAAATTTGTTACTGATTTAGACTTGCTCTGCATTAGGGCACTACATTTGCAATAAAGCTCTCCAGTTGTATACCAAGATAGAGTGACAGCAACCCAAATTTCTCTGATAATGACAAGACCTCGAAATTCTGTAACTTAAAGGATAGGAAATGTTTAACATATCTTTGTTTGTTAATTGGCAAAGAGAACGAAAAGAAGATAAAGGAGAAAGAAAATTCCATGCCACTTAAATGACATATAGAATAGTATGTTCTCTGATTTTCTTCCTTTGTATCCCCGTTTTATGTCATTGTTGCTGTTCTAAGTAAACAAACCAAATCTTATCCTTGTTTCCCATCTCCCAGCAAAGGGCTTGTCAGTGAACTGGGTCATCCCGACATGTCAAGTTTTTGGCTGTATAAAGAGATACTTGCTTATACAGAAAGTATAGAATAATGAAACATGTTTATATCTTTACACAAAAGAGTGATTGAATACTGTACCATTAAAAGGAAGTAACTTTAAAAAGCATATGAACTGTAAACAAATCACTAGCCTATTCTTAAATCACAGAAAAGGTGTTCTTCTTAGTATATATTTATCAGAAACATTATGAAAAACTGCAATTAGAAGTACTGAATTGCTCATAATTTTTCCCATTTTATAAGAAAATGTCAACATTATTAAAATGAATGAAAATTTATATCTGTTCTGTAATTTGTATTCGGCCATAATGCAGAACTACAGGCATGATTTAAGATGTTGCATAATCCTTGAGAAAAGCCAAATCAAATGTATATCCATATTAAATCTGGCAACTGCATAGCCTGTACAATAAGAGTAACATAAGAAAAATCCTGAATCTGCAAAATATTATTCCTTGGACATGCTTTAGCCAGAAGGCAAATGTTTGTAAACATGCAATAGAATGTCTTTGATTCTATCCCAGATTTTTTCTATTGTGCACACAGACTAATTTAATAATTGTGAGACCGTCTGTCTATATAAAAAGTTTTCTTATGTTTGCCACTGTGTTCTCTGTGCTGCTAGTTACTTTTTACTGATCCATCACACAAACTTTGTGTATATCTTTTTTGGCTGTTGGGACACCATGTCAGATCTTCATGTGATCTATCCCTGGGACCTTCCTGAATCTTTTGGGCACACAGAACATGTCCATTTGCCCAGCTGCATGAAGAGAAAAATGGCTTAGAGGAGGCATTGTTCCTTTGCATTCCTGTTTTATTTGGGCTACGTATAAGGAAGAAATTGGGAACCTGACCTTATGAAATGTTGGAGAGAAGTTAAGTCTCGTCCACGTGTTCTAATAACAAATCCTGATGTCCTGGCCAATGGCACGCAGCAGCATAAATTTGTCTAATTGTTTTGTGGCAATATGGCCTATAGGTCCAGTATGGCAGAAGGACATGGCAATCCTTAACATAAATCTCTCTGTTATTCTTGGTGGAAATTTAATTCTAAAATCAAAGTGAATTTTTTTGTGGCCTTTGTTAGAATATAAAAATGTGTAAGAGCAGGAAGAGAATACTAAACAATAAGCTCAGAACAAGATATAAGCAATTTTCTTTCCTTTTCAAAACCCTGTCCAATTCCTGAGGTGGAGTGGGGGAAAATTTTCTGTCCATTGCAAACTTAATTATGCCTGTAGTTAATGTGGTCAAAGCAAGAACAACAACTATGAATCAGATTTATTCTCTGTCCAGATGATGAGGTAACTGACTGAATGTAGGTCAGAACTCATCTAGATTGTTCCTAGCAGCACTTCCATCCAGTCTGAAATATGTGGAGAAATGGTGCTTGCTTCATTCACTTCTTGCTGTATTTAATTATGGATTATATTGTTTTCAGTCTCATTAGTTACTTGAAGGATCACAAGTTAAAGACAGTCCATTTCACTTGGATGAATATATATCTTGAATTGCTATAAAATTTGAATATTTCAGGTTTTATAGCCTCATCTATTTTTGTTATTTCATTATGTATTACCTCCACATAAATGCTTGGAATCAGTGTAGGAAGGGATATTTTTGTTAAATACATATTTCCTGTGATTTAAACATTTGGCTTTAGGTTTTTCTAAAACCTAAAATTTCTCATAAGACAGGAAGGAAGCATCAGAGAAAGGGAAAGGAGAAATATGCAGACAGATAATAACAAGCTGTTTTTTATTGTACCAGTAGAGGGACACAACCAAACACTTAAGCAGATGCAAAAAAAGTATGTTTTTTTCATAGTATCAGAAAATATTTTTCCCTTTTTTTAAATAAGAATAAAACAAAATTTAAAAAAAATCTCTCTTGCATATGGGGTAAATATGAAAGGCAGAAGTCATATACATTTCATTACTCAAAATTTTCAGGAATTTTATGTGCAATCTTTCAATCAAGGTATTGTTTTCCCTTCAGTAAGACTTGGATTTCATCATAAGTATCTATTCAGTAGCAGTAGTGTTATGAGGAGAATGGCTCTGCCACTAGCATTCCTGAAATTTCTCAGTATGGAATCATGCCATAGAATCATAGGATAGTGAGAATTGGATAGGATCTTATAGATCATCTAGTTACAATCCCTCTGTCATGGACAGGGACACCTTCTACTAGACCAGGTTTCTCAGAGCTCCATCCAGGCTGGCCTTAAACACTTCCAGGAATGGGGCTTCTCTGGGCAACCTGTTCCAGTGCCTCACCACCCTCACACCAAAGGATTTCTTCCTAATATCTAATCCAAATCTACTCTCTTTCAGTAGGTTTTTCCTGTCACTACAGGCTCTTGTTAACAAGTCGTGCTCTATCTTTCTTGCAGGCTCCCTTCAGGTACAGGAAGGCTGCAATTAGGTTGTCCTGAAGCCTTCACTTTTTCAGGCTGAATGATCCCAATTCTTTCAGCCTTTTCTCATGGTATAGGTGCTCCATCCCCCTGATCATTTTGGTGGTCTCCTTTGGACTTGTTGCAACAGGTCATTTTATATATCCCCAGAGCTGGATGCAGGGCTCCAGAGGTCTCACCAGAGCAGAGGGGCAGAATCCCCTCCCTCCCTGCTGCCCACGGGGCTCTGGATGCAGCCCAGGACATATTTGGCTCTCTGGGCTGGGAGTGCCCATGGCTGGGTCATGTCCAGCCTCTCACCCACAGATCCTGCTGAGCGGGGCTGCTCTCGGTCTGTTCATGCCCAGCCTGTGCTGATACTGGAGGTTGTCCCTCCCCAGGTGCAGCATCAGCACTCAGTCTTGTCAAACTACATGAGATTCCTGTGGGCCCAGTTCTTGAGCTTGTCCAGGTCCCTCTGGATGGCATCCCTTCCTTTAGGTTTGAGTTAACTATGTAAAAGAATATAAATTTTCATGTAGAAATGTGAGTTTCCTAGAACATTAGATGTAGCCATTCAGTATTTTAGTCTTGGGACTCTTATGCTTGACTGGAAACTTATTCTGCCTGCAAAATGTGCAAGAAGTAGATATAGAAGATGAGTCTTGAAACTGGCATACTAATAATATTAATGTTTACAACAATGTAACCTGGACAGATAAAATACCTTTTAGTGTAGGTCTATGAAAGAAAAACCTTGGTTTAAGAAAAAATATTATCTCATATAGGATCTTGCAGTATTGAAGGTGGTAACAAGTTTTTCTCCCAACTTGACTTGGACCTTTTTTCTCGCTCTTCTGATAGAAATGCCTATTTCAGCAAGGTGCCAGAGTATATAATTCTTGATAATGTGCTTTCATGTGCACAAATAAACTGCATGATTTTTTTTTTAGAGTTCTTAAAAGTGTTAATGGAATCTCACCAAGATTTTACTGAAAGATTTCTTAACTATTCAGTAAAATGACATTTAAAAAGTATGATAAAATTGTAAATTACTATTACAGTAAAAGTATAATATCACAAAAATATTTAATTTTGAATTACCTTTCTATATTTACTCTAACCCTTTTACTAATAAATAATTGATAAGAATTTGCTAACAATTTCTCTCTGTAATATTTTTCCCCACATAATTTTAAGGAGTAATTAATATTGATTCATATTGTACTCCAGTATTTTTGCACTTCCCAGATAACACTCTGTTCCTTATGTTCTCAATTTCTGTCTCAGAGACATCTCTGCTAAACAACAGACTTTCTCACTCATATCTGATATTAATCACAGTCATTAATCTATTTGATTCTATTTCTTCTGAGTACATTTATGCAACAGGCAGATTTTTCTAACATGTAGATAAGAATGCAAATATTGCATAATTTAAACCAGAGACTTCATCACATTCAACCATGTTTTTCATTTAAATTTTGTGGTATATTTAAGTCACATTAAATGAATATGATTCATTTAACCTTGGTTGTTGTATTTCTACAGTAGGCTATAGACGAAAATTATAATCAGGTTTCACATTTAATGAGAAGTGATTGTTCCACCTAGCTATTTTCATCTGGAGGGAATATTGCCTTAAGTGTCTGCCAGTTTGCTATACTTCTGCTACAAAATCATAGTGGTCCTTAAGGAAGTGCACACTGCATTAGGGCCACATCAAGTAAGGGATTTAAAAGAAGCAAGACTAGGACAGAAGTTAGACCCTGAAGTTGTAAACTGTGGCTATATTCTGAGTTGCTAGCTGTCTCTGAAGGTGTCTGAATCTCGTAAACTGCTCTGTGACTTTGAAGTTTCCCAGTCATCCAGCTTTCCCTTAGAGAGGTTCAGTTTGTGTCTGCCTTTAGACAGTGAGCCTGACACTCCTCAGCATGATTTGCATCTTTTTAAAGTATTGTTGTGTCAGACATTTTGGTCTAAAGTACAACCAAAGTAAAAGCTGGTTTTGTAGCTCAGTGGATCAAGTTATTATTTTTAAAAGAAAAAAAAAATCACCCACCCACCCCAACAGACCCACACCCCAACTCCATACTAGCTAGAAACGCAGATTCAATCTCACTCCCTTGGTGTACTTCACATTTCTATTAAAGAGATCAGAATACAAGCTGCCTGGGGAGGCAAGGCAGACATACCCCTTCTTCTTAAGATGTGCCACTGTGCAGAAGGAATTCAAGATTTATTCAGCCAGAAAGAGCTCACAAGAGTGTGATTCTCTAGCCCTATGAATAGGGCACTCATTTGTGAGGTAAGGGACCACAGCCCTGCTCACAGGACTGCTTCTGTATTTTATCCAATGACTACTTAATGGATGTGCAAGCCCAAGAGAGCAGGTAAGAAAGCAGATCTTCCACTCAGCAGATGAAGGCTGGCTTTTATGTTCTCTATGTAAGGATAATGAAGTGGTTTTTTTACCCCTTACATCCCCATGTGGAACGCTCACAGTCAGAACACAATATGGACAATAATAATTGTACGCAGTAACACACTTTTTAGTCTGCACAGGTTCAGACTCAAGTGTGAATCACATTATAAATAATAGAAGCTAATAAAGCAAGACAGAGCAAAAGAAAACAGACCTTCAGTCCTGCAGCAAGATCCTGCAAGCTTCTGTCTTAATAATTGTATACTAGTGCCAATACACACTACCTGAAATATCTCCCCTGGAAACAGGACCTCTCTAGGGTGATTTTATGAAGCAGAACGTGAAAACTTGTGCTATTTCATGTGAAAATTTGATTTTTTCTTTTTTAATATAGAATAAAAAATTTCCAATCCTTGCTAAGCTAAGAAAAAATTATATTCTGTAAAGTTGATAGTAGATGTGGAAAAATTACTAGCACACTGCTAGGTTGAAAAAAACCACTAAAGGATGCAAAAAAAAAAATACTTTAGAGTTTGTTTGATGGGCCATTCAGAGCAGGATCATTTCATGACTCTGTATTGCCTTGTACAGCTATCCAATCTGATTCAGAGTGACTCCCTCTCTGCTTTCCCTGGATACTGTGTTGAATGACTGCCTACTGCTCTGGACTGGAATAGCACAGAATGAAAGGTAGGCCTTCTGCTTTGAAGTGGAATAGCAGAGAATGAAAGGTAGCCATATGTGCCAAGCAAATGAGACCAGTCCATCACTGAGGTATTCTTGTCTCTTTTTGTTCTTTATTTCCTTCTCAGTCTCTCTTTGTCTTTTAGAAGATGCATTTATTTGAACATAAATGTTCACTAACTAAGAGAATTCATCTAACAAGATTGTTGCTGAACTCTGGTGGAAGAAGATGATGCCTGAATATTTCCAGAGGCAAAAAACAAGTTCCAGCAGGGGCTCTGCAGGGGGCTATCTAAGGGTATGTTGTCCATGGAATTAGTAGTCCTCTCTTGTGAAGGAGAGTTGCTCTTACCCCAGGCTTTCCTATGCCTCAAAATTGCACTCTTCACGCTTTCTCTGAACTATCTGACACAGTTCAGAAAGGTGGATGTGCCAAATGTCTGTATCCCACCTACATCTCTCTCAGCAAATGACTTCTCTCATGGTCTGCAGTATATGGGTTAAAGAGGGTATCTCAGTCCCTGGACCTTCTTGTGCTGTGGGATCCTTGATTATCTTGTTGGCATGTTGTTATTCATTCACTGCATGTCCTGACTCTGCAAAGACACAGCCAAGTGACTTGATTAGTGTTTCCTGAATTGTAGGTGTATATATTATAAAATCAAATGGTGTTGTCTAGTCCTCTCATTTGAGCCACGGAATATGTAAGACACAAAAACTCCCTGCATTAAATTCTTGCTTAAACAGGAATAAGTCCAATTACTGAAATGGGCAGGTGAGGTCCCACATTCTGATAAAAGATGTGCAGAATAAATACCCCAAAACAAAAAATCTCAAGAAGTGATTGACATCAGCACAGAGAATTAAATCAAGCTGGGAAGACATGGTCACTTCTTGGAAATTCTCAAGAAAATTTCCACATCTAATGATAAAGGAATGTTTATGTACATTGAAAGGAATGACATAATAAAATAACAGTCACAAAATACCAGCACATATGAAATGATGATTGCTTTGAAGAAAAAAGTAGCCTGATCACAAACATGGATGGTTGACAGCTGGACTTGATGATCTTAGGGATCTTTTCCATACTTAACAATTCTATGATTGTATGAAAGATGAAACATATCTGTTCATGAGAAAATTTAATTTCCCTGCTTTTCTGGTCAGAATGGCAAAATGGCAGCCATGAGATTTTAGTGTCAGTCTTTTGCATGGTCTCTTTACAACTAGTTATAACAGCACTAAATCTGTGGAGAAAATTTAGTCCATTAAAAGCTAATTTATTCACAGACCTAAAACTGAAGTAATTCCTTTTGCCTCGCACACCGGTTTCCCATAATACTACTTGATGCCCACCTGTGGTATGTTAGCTGCTGCCATTTCAAAGTATTACAAGTAATATGTATTTCAGACACTTGATTTATTGCATAGCCAAAGTTTCAGTGAGATGCACTTTTCATTGTTCATGGCAGCTCTGCCTGCAAGCACCTGGCAGAGGATAGCCTGTGGGAGGGAGGGAGGATCTGGTATGCAGAGCCTGAACATGGCTATTAGTATAACAATAGAAACTGCAGAAAATTGTTCTTAGCAAGTTTATTTCAATAGCACTGGAAATTGTGTATGCCTGCATGTGTGTGTGTGTGTGTGTGTGTGTCTTTATCACTGAAGGAACAGTTGGATGCATTTGAAGAGAAGTTTTAAAAGGCGGGATGAAGAAAAGAACTTTCAAGTAGGAAAACCTGTTGGAGAAAATCTGCCAAAGAAAATCTATCTCTAAAATTCTTATGACCTAAAATTAGGCTTGATAGATGGGACTACCAGAAGAAAAACCTGCATGCACACTGTAAGCAAGCATCCTAAAGAAGTCACCTAATGTTCCAAAATCCTGTCTGGGCACATGTCTCAGAGCATGGAGGGCATCTGCAAGCTCTTCTCTGGGCCCTTCCTTCCAAGAGCCTGACAAAGTGTGAACCCTGGTTTCCCATTAGCAGATATGCTAAAACAATTTGTCACTGTCTGAGGGAAAATTGAAGTATTTCTCACTTCCCCTTTCTCAGCTCCTTCTGACTCCTACAAACAGCTAATCCCTTGCTGTAATGATTGGGGATGGCCAGCAGAAAGTGAAACTGTACTCCTTCCTGAGTCACAGGGAATGGAAGTGCAATGCAGTAAGTTAGGCTCAGTTGTAAGGAGCTCTCCTTCTCCAGCACTGCAGACCTTCAGACCTGTGAAAGTAGGGCTGTCCCCTCACCCTGCATGCTCCGTGAAAAAAAACTGTGATAAGCAGCTTAGCAAAACAGAAAATAACATTTTTGGAAGCCTCACCACACAAATCACATGGCTCCTGTGGATAGTTCTTTCTTTGTTGTTTGGGAAGGTATCATAAAACAGGACATAACCTAGCTCCATTCCTGCTCAGATTTAATATTCTAGAAAACTGAAGAGTTGTTTGTTATATTAGGCAGTTTTCATTCATCATGTAGCACAATATGTACACAGAGCTCCATTAATATTAATGTACATGTACTTAGAAATGAAAAACATATACTGAATGATTACCAACATCATTAGACAACCAGCAATTTCCTTATTGAGAAAGAATGGTAATGAGGCTCTTATTAGATCTCAAATGCCACCAGAAATACTTGTGGTGTGTTTCCTTCACGTTCACAGGAAAGCTGGCAGGCTATCTGAGCCTACGGTTCCGTATGCTTCCGGCAATGTCAGTTGCAACAATAATGTATGGCTCATGTGGCTGCCAAGTTTTAATTGAAATGTTGTGAAAAATTTCACTGCCTAGGTCAGACATTATTTTCCGGTTAAGGAGGGTTCAAGTCAGTCTCTTAAAAACAACCTCCTGATGTTTTTGGTGTCCAGTGATCTGTTCCTGGAAATTGATTTACCACCGATATGAACTACTTTCTCTAAGCTGACCTCTTCCAAAATTGTCAATAGTCAGGTTCATTTACAGACATTGGCTAAAAGTGCATTTTATTAAACTGAGTTCCATTTATTTGTGTGAAAATAGGCCTTACCAAATCAATAATCATTTTATTGCTTTAGATTAGAGACTTAAAGTTCAATTAATATAAACAGGTACATAGCAAAGACAGCAATAAATGCTAGAAAACTCAATACAGATAATCTTGGTGGCCTTTCATGGGAGAAAAAAGTCAAAGACATCTTTGCATCTTCTCTTCACAAAAACCAAAAATGTTCAACAATGAAATATGAATTTGAATATAAAACATTTACAGAGCCAGTGTACTTTTATGAACATATAAATTAAAAGGAGGACTTCAATTACTATGTTGTTTAAGAGGCAGATTGTTTATTATGCAATTCCTTGAATAAACTGTGTGTATGAGTAGAATTAAAGTAGAAGCTGTAAGTGTATAAGGTATCTTTGTGAAACACCTGTAGTCTTAGGAATTCAGTGCATCAAAGGATTTTCTAATACACGCTTTGAAATTTTTTTTATATATACTTAAAATAGACCTGTTAAATATCTACAGTGTTGTACATGTGCTCAACAACATAATTATTTCAAATTACATGAGTTTCCATTTAAAACTACATTTTACTAACTACACCGTATTTGGTAAATCAAGGTTATTTCTAAGTGGTAACTTTTTGCAGCCTCGAGAAATGAAATATGTAATTGAATTCTTTTTGATAAAAATACTAAAGTAGAAAGAAATATACCAGACTAGCTATGCAGAATCACTAAGAATCACACAAAATAAACTGGACAGAAAATTATGTTTATTATCCAGTGTTCCTGTTTGTATACTGGAGAACAATTTGGGAGAGCAAACAAGTAGATTTATGAGAAAAAGCTAATAATATTTTTGCAATATAACATATATTAAATAATGTATATAATATAATATATATTAT
>VWZQ01013184.1:406806-442818 GCA_013397015.1 Myiagra hebetior | reverse complement strand
AAAATATATATATAACATGTATTATGTACTGTACCTATTTTACATATATATTTTTACATTCCATGTTCAGAATACAAAGTATAAACAATTGTAATCATACTTACATTAACATAAATTATTTTGAATAGTATTATGAAAATCACGTAGACAAAAATACATGAAGATAATGTATATATGTATAGTATTAATTGCTCATTAGAACTTGTTTGCACATCCCAATATCTTTGCACATACATACTATTTAAATATTGTTGATGTTTACAAATACCTGTGACATAACTGAACATTCAAAGCTGTTGTACTACAATTTTGGAGAGGGGTTGTTTCTTTATCTTGTATTTTCTTACGAGTGGATCTCAGCTGCTCCCTTCCTCGATTTTACTCTGAGGCAATAAATAATTCAGTGTGCTAATTTGACAGATGACTCTCCAGGAGCCTCCTACCATTACTAGCACCATTAGGCCATAATATGCATGATGGGCATAGACCATTCAGCAAATGTCCTTCACTTGTTTACCCCTAAAGAGCTGTGCTCTGCGCAATTAACTAATGAAGCATTATGAGCCTTTTTTTCCCTTTCCCTGCTATTTCAATATATCAATGCAGATTGTCTAAAGGCAAAATATATTTTGTTTTCTTTTGTCAAATCAGTATTTATGTGGAAGCTGTAAACTTGCCTTAAGTTCCACCTTTGTAAATAAAGACAAAACAATAAGACGCTGAAAAAGATTTTTTTTTTTTTATAATTTACGCAGCACATATATAAGGAATGCATTGTATAGAGATGACAGAAAAATCTGAAGTTAGCTTCAGTATCATGTCAACAGAGAAACAGTGAATGTATAGTTCAGGGTTTTGTGCCGCCTTTGTGCTGGTTGTATTCTGGATAGCTGTAAGAGTCAAAAGAGGATCATATTAAAATTGTGAAAAGCAATCAGGAATAAATAGCCATCATAAAGTATGCATATAAGAAGAATACCAATATTGTGAGGTATATTTTAATCATATATATACATCACAGCAGCCAAATTGTGTTACATATATTTGTAGAAAGAAAAGAAAGAAGACAATGTGTAGAGATAAATAAAAAAAATAAAGGGAAAGCTATGAGAGCACCTATTTTTGTTGTTATTTTGTTCACCTTATGGCATATTAGTTTTTCTTCCTTGGCCAATATTAGAGCCACGCTCAGTCCAGCAGAAATATGGGTATGCACAAATAAATCCACAAGAAAATCTTCCAAACTGTTTTGTGTTTTTCCATAACATATGTGGTTAAATGTATCATGAAAGATATTTAAAACTGGATTTTTCTCTCAAAAGAAAATTTTTGTCTCTCTTTAATTTTCTTTTTACTTTAATTTCTCCAGTTTCTCACCTGCATATGTCAATTTACTCCTCCCCTTTACCCTTCTTGTTCCTCCTTTCCATAGCACATACCATCCTTCATTTCTACACTTCAAAAGATACTCTACTTTCCATGGAGAGATAATTTTGTGATATATTCTGAAATGTTTGGGGGCTCTACATTTTTTATAAAAATATATTAATGTTGGAAACGAAATGTGACAACTTTTCCTCATATGCTCTGTAAAATAGTTTTCATTTTCTGTTCAAATCTGTTTGTTTATTCTCTCATGTGCCACTAGCTCTTCTTAGCTTAGGTGAAAACATGTAACTTCTTGCTGTCCTAAATAAGCTTTGTTACTGGTTCGTATTCCCAAGACACTCTTTCCATTTTACATAAAGCCATTATTGGATGAAAATTGTCCTTCCTTGACTAGTATGCTATCAGGATGGCGAAGGCAATATACAAGGTATACCAGGAAACTGGAGTGCTGCACAGGAGGATCCAGCCTGATTCACTTGTACAAATTTGCTTCTGCTCAGAGTGCAGAGAAACAGGAGGTAAGTTCTACACCCTTCTCTGTACCCAGATTTATCTGCCTATCACCAGCATAAAAATTATGCAAACAGTCTTTGTGGTATCCTAGGCAGATTTGCTTTCCATTTGCATTGTTCTATCAATCTGATCAGAAAGGAATAGCACCAGAGGAAAGAAGGTGAGCAGGACTCAAGAGAGTGAGGCATCTAGTCCCTTGCAACAGAAAGAAAAGTGGTCTCATCCTCTTCCTGGGGATGACCTGGCACAGAAGTCCTACATTTTTCAAGGAGCAGTTATATGTTTAAGTGCTCTAATAATGAGTACTATGCAGAAGATTGAAATATATTCCAGTTTTTCCTTATGTACTCCAGCTTTTGAATGCATATCTGCACTGATCCTCCTTAATCCTCAAAAACTACTAATTTTCAGAATATTTGTTCATTTATAGCATTCACAACCATAAATAAATCTTCTCATTTCTTTTTAAGGGATGTAGAAACAGTCCACTAGAAATTCTTATTCTCAGAATCAATAGAGTTTATAGTTGATGCAAAGTGCTCTTAGGGGACATATACACAAATGCTTGTAAGTGCTAAGTATTAATCACATAAGTGATTAGGAAATATGCAAATAAGCATGTTCATATAAAATTTCCATACAAATTACTCTCAGTAGCCTGTGGCCTTGAGTAACATTTTTAAAACCTTGATTAAGTTATTAGAATATAATTTTTTAAAAGTTAGACATTATTATAATTATTTTTATAAGAAAAGTTAGCTTTAACAGAACTTTCCATCTTAGGTTAAACAAGCTTTATGCCTGAAATGCAGCATACCATGGCAGGCAGATAGTAATATACATGGGGCACAGGGGATGATAAAAAAACAAACAATTTGCATGGAAAACAAGGGTTATATGGTTGTAGTGTGTGCCCTATTGTGCCAAACAATGGTATTAGCACTCCCTTAGGCCTCATGGTAAGCAATGAACATGTGGTTGTAGAAAAAAGGAACTTCTCTCATCCCACCTTCTCCCAGTGGCTTTGTTGGCTCACAGCAAGGGTCTGGCTTCGTGTCCTGATCCCACTTTAAGAGGAAGTCCAGCTCAATTCAATTTGCCTTTCCGCCTTTTAGTAATGAGACAACATACATGTGAGCAAACCCCATGATAATGCAGAACAGATGGGCAGATTTTTGTCTAATTAGATTCTGGACAGCTTGTTTGCTTGTAGTAAATGTGCGTATATTTAGAGATTTCACACTTATTATAGAGACAACAGATTAGCCAAAGACAAGCACAGAATGCTTTTGGGGTTTTTTTTCCTGCTTAACATTGGTGTAGGTCTACTAAAGAGAGCTATTGGGTAAAATCTACATGTTTGATTGAATTGCTTGTTGTTATCATGTTCTTTTTGGATTGAACGGTCTGCATTTTGATCCTAGAACACAATGCACCATTACAAAAACTTATCTTTTTGAACAGCCCACTAGCAAAATAAAGGGTTCCAAAATTTGTGCCACATATATTGCAAGAGTTTGACAATTAATTTCAATAACTGTACAAAAACAATGATTCCAAAAAACATTCTGTTAGTTACTTATAGCTATTCTCTTAATACAGATTTACTAGTGTGCATTTTTTGTTCCATAAGTATCCTCAAAACATTTTGAAAATTTGCTAACAAAGCACTGAATTGCTTTTGGAGGAAAATCGTCATTATCTGTGGTGTCATATTGCCTGATGACCAGAAAGCACAATGTGAAATTTATGCAAAATAATATTGCAAGACAGAAAATATCCTGTATCTGAGGAAACATGGTATAGCATTTCCATTGAACCTTGTAAAATTTCTCTACTTTTTAGTTGTTCACCTAGGATATATGTGGCAATTACATTAAAATGTATGTTAAGACAAAAAGAAAAAAAGGCAATTGCTACTTTTAAGCATACGGTGCTATATATGAGCCTAATTTCCATTCCTTATTCGTCTACAAATTACTTTCATCTTAAAGTCGAGACTAGAGCAAACATACCAGATATTTCCAATATTAAAAATACAATTAAAATATAATTCAAATAATAGTGGTGTATAGCTGTCCATCAACCTCATGAGTCATCTCTTAAGAGAATCACAAATGGGTTCATCCTGTTTTTCCTTCACTTCATGGTCTAGATGTGGAGTGGTGATGAGATGAGACTAGCCCTCTTGACATGGATATATTGATGCCATTCATCTGTGTGTCTTGTTTTTCACTGGTGTAACAACTAGCACAACACCCATCATCCTACTTCTGTTTAGCTCGAAATTAAGCTGTGTAAAACTGAAGTAATGCTGGTCAGAGAGGAAGGGTTGCTTGGAAATATAAACTGCTTTCATTTACCATTCTCTCACTCATATGTATTACTCTGTTACAATAAGAGAACTGCACATCCCACATGCATATGAATTTTCTGCATAGGTGTAAGGAAGAATGTTCTGTTTGGTGCTTGGATTATGGCTCTATTCTTGTCTTGGTTCCCAGGGTTTCCTCAGTGAAGGACCTTGACAGGCCAGGTGGGTGGGCTGCATGTGCCCAATCTCCTAAGGTCTGTAACAGACAGCTGGTGAGTCTGCTGAACACCCTTGGAACCACTCAGGGGGGTCATGCATCATTTCCAAAGCACTATAACGCAGCTTTTTATCCCATTCCCTAATATCTTCGTTAAAAGACGGATATTCCACACAATGGAAATATTATTTCTCTTATTATTATAATAATGTTTATCATTATAAAGGAGCTATTTTTAGTATAGCACTGAAAGGAAAGACGCTCATAGTTGAAATCCAGTTTCTAGTGAGTCATAGATTAGGTCTGGAAGTTGGGCTGAGAGACAAAAGAGATAGCTAAAAATCAGGAATTAGGAAGATATTAGGGAATAAAATAGCAAAAATATTGGATATTGCGATTATTATCACTAACCAAAGTAGGGACCTTTAATAAATTGTAAAATTTTATTATCTTCCACATAAGAGTTGCTCTAGATTAATTTGTGAAGCTGTATTTACTCAGAGCGGGCCTAATTTATATCCTTCTGTGAATTTTTCAGCTTGAACAAATTTACTCCTGACTTACAATTAAAGTGTAATTTTAATCACTTTTTTAATAAGTCATCAAAATAAACTGAGCATTTTCTCCCTTTATATATTTTATTTATTTTAGCTACTGTACCTCCTTTTCTTGTGCATTTTGCATTTAATATTAGTTGATTGGGATAAGTCTCATGAGAAAACTCTCCTTGTACTTTGTGTACATGCTTATTTTCTGCTTTACCCACATGTGACAAAACAAGTTACACTTACTGGCTTTTCAGAACCTAGAGATTTAATTACATTTGAGCTTTTTTATTCCTTTGGGATGGTGTTATCAATGCTCGAGTGACCTGAACATATTACTGCCTGGCTCTTAAATTTTACACTATATTTTTGACTTGCTTAGTTTTTATATTATTAAACATTCTGCTCTAAATCAATTGCTCTTTCAAGTAGTCAGAACATGTCCCCTTCTTCCCATTATAACTGGTCTGAGACTTCACTAGACCAAGCAGGAACCTTATGCTGCTGCCATCATGATCATGCCTTTGTGGAAAAAGTGTGTAATTCAGGAACAAACACAGCCTAGCTCTGAGCTTGGGGAAAATACAAACTGCACCGAGACCAATGCGTGAGCATGAGCTACAGGAACTCAAAAATGCTGGAGAGGGAAAGAAGTAATCAGGGCTTGAATTATAGAGTCCTTAACTGAGCAGTCTCAGTTGCAGCTAGTTTCATAAGAGAGAAGGTGCTAAAACTTTGAATGCTGTAGAAACACGGCAGGTCAATTAATAAATAATAAACAAAACACAGGTCCTGATACCCTATGAATGAATCCACGTTTTTTTCATCACAGAATTAGCCTGGTTCAGACAGAAGTGTTAATGAGTCCTGGTCGTAGCAGAATAATAATACAAATAATAATACAGAATAAACTCATTTACAGCAGGAGGCTCTGGAGTTTCTTTTTAAAATAATCACCCCAAGTTTTAACTAACAACACAGTATTTGTCCTTTGGATCTTATGATAACCGAAGCCTGTGGCAATACTACAGATTTAGAGGAGCAGAGAGACAAAAGGAAAAGTACAGTATATTTGTCGATTACACCACTACTGAACATGTAGTCAAATATAGAGGGATGTAACTTGCTTCTGGATGGTGCAGCTTTATATAATTGTATCTCACATTAATCTTATTTTATTTTACTGCTCACAATTAGGAAATTCGCAGCCTTAAACATGTGAAATTAAAACCACGGATGATTTCTTAATTGTGCAACTCCTCAGTACTCAATTAACATTGCTCTTCTTTCCCCTAACAACGATGTAATACTGTACTAATGAAAAACAGGGCTTCTTTATTTGCTATGGCCTTGGGGTCAATTATCAATTTATCATTGTGTCCTGCAGGTTTAAAATAAAATAGTCTGTGCAGTGTAACCATTGTACAAAATTGACATTAAGTAGATTCTGCAAGTATGGACTTAATAAAAAATACAAAGAGTGCTGCCTAAAAGGGTTCTACTCCTATAAATTCTATTAGGTTGCCTTTAATATAGGACAGTAGGAAACTGCAAAACTAATTTAAAGGGGTTTTTTTTCCTTTTACTATCTTTGTGTATTCTGTATGACAATAATCAAGAGAGAGCTAAATTAAAAATAGCTTTGATTGTGTTTTGAAGGTTTGTTATGATTGCAAACTTAGCTTTGGTAATAAAAATGTTGCTATTGCTCTTAACGAATGAAGAATTTAGAGTCTTTATCTTATAACTGTCAAATACAGCTATAAATTAATGAATTCATAAGTCAATGAAAAAATACTTAAGTATGTGAAGTATGTGAAGTATTAAAACCATCTTATTTAAATTAGACAACCAGAAAATAATTAATTGGAAAACAAGTTCATTATTTAAGCATACACCTGGTTAGGTAGCTCATTTTTCGCTCTCTTACTGCAAAAGTTCCATCCCTTTAAGTTCCAGGATTACCCTTTCTTTGTTCAACTCTGTTCTAGGAAGGTGAATGGACATGTGCTAATACAAGGGCAAATAAAAGCAAATTAAAAATTCAGTATGTTCCTTGTTCGCACCACTTTGGTGGCACTCTCACATAGAGTTTTTCCCAGAACAACGTTTCAGTCATGATGGCCAATGCTGAATACTTGTTGGACTTCTCTCTTAACTGTGATATCAAGTCTGAGGTCCCATAATTCATCATCTAGGTTATTTCTCTGTATTTTCATCCAAAATTTTTATTATCTTTGCTTGCTCTGGGAAGAAGAATGTAATTTCAGCCTCCTAAATCTTAGGACAACTCCTATTTCCCTCTTGTTTCCCAAGACCCCAGCAAAATCTGGAGAAGATAAACACTATGATGTTTGGCTCAGGACTGAACCTTTAGACTTGACCCCACCAGAAATTGTCCTCCACTCTTTTCCTTCATTGACAAACCACTGCCATACAATCCAGCTTGTCTTCACACACTTGCATTAAATACTCAGGTGACCACATGCACAGACAGCTGTTGTAGTATTAGTCCAGCTTTGCTGCCAGTGGGATTGTCACTGTGTCTCTCCCCAGCCCACTGAGCCGCACACTGGTGACAGAGTTTTTGTGTGAGAATTGGGGCTGCTCTCCCAACTCTGTCAGAATTGAAAGACAGAAAGTCACAGAACTTTGTCACATCTTTCTTTTCCCCTTTCCTATTTTTAATCTTGGAGCCATTTTTAATTAATCCTGCTTTCCTCCTACTCTCTTGAGACTCTTTTCCTCTATTATGCTATGGCTAACTCTGAATAAACTCAGCAGCCACACATGTACGAGGAGGTGATGGAAGACAGACAATGCTGAGAAATAGCTTTTCACACCAGACAGGTTTTCCCACCATACTCTCATAGATCTAGCTCAAACCTCTTGTGGCAACAAGAGCTTGAAGTGTATATCAATATTTTCATTCCTGAAACTAAACCAGCAAATATCACAAGAGGAGAGTAATTTTTCAACTGGCGCCTTCTTCTGTGGCAGCACACAGGGTGGCATGACTGAGATACAGCCTGTTTAATTGATTAGTGCACTTGAGAGAGGGCTGGGTATGGTCCAGTACAGATCATTCTAAACATTGATAAATTACCACCTTTGTGTGAAACGGTTGAGGTGGGACCACTGCCCTTTGACAAACCAGAAAATGAAATGATTACTATTGGATTCTATTGACTTGTCTGGTTAGAGCAGTTGTGCTTCTTCCCAAAGGTTAATTGGACTTGAACTCAAGAAATTAAGGGGTCAGCTAAGGTCACAGTGACAGCAGGCAAACTTTTAACTTAGCACTAATAATATTTGTCAGGGAAAGGACATGCTGGAGTTCTTTAGACAAGACTGCTCAGGGATTTACTCTAAAAAAAATTTCTTAATCTGCATTATTATAAAAGCTGTAGGTCTATGTGGTAACAATGGTCATTAGCATTCTAGTTTTCACCAGATGCTGTAGCTCAAAGATCTACAGAATCTAGGCTCAGGACAATTGAGGCAAACTTGCATAGTTATATCAGTAGGGATCACAAAAAAAGATTGTTTTAGAAATGTTAAGAAATGGTCTGGAAAAAAACTCTGTGATTATAGTGTCTGTAGCAAAATTCCAAAACTCTTTGCTTTGGGAATTCTTATATTAACTTTTTTATTGTCTTGATTTTGTGTGTTTGATTCTTTCTGGTTGTGTAAGGGCAGATTAAGAGTAATTATAGAAATTCACTAATATTTTGTTTGTAAAATCTCCAAAACCCAACAAACCAGCATTAGGAGGGGATTGAGCTCTGTATTACGTAAGAAGAAAAGAACCCCAAAATATCTTCAATATCTTTTAGTTATTGTAAAGATTGGACTGACCACATGTTCTTTCATATTCTTGAAACACTTCAACAGGTTGGAGAAATGGAAAAAAGAACAATCTGAAATTCAACAGAGGCAAATGTCCTACACATGGAGAGGAATAACCCCAGGCACCAGCACAGGCTGTGTGCTGACCTGCTTGAAAGCAGCTCTGCAGAGAAGGACCTGGGGGTCCTGGTGGACAGCAAGATGTCCCTGAGCCAGCAGTGTGTCCCTGGGGCCAAAAAAGCTTGGGATGCATCAGGAATCATCATCAACAGGCTGAGGGAGGTGATCCTGCCCCTCTGCTCAGCCCTGGTGAGGTACTTCTGGAGTGCTGTGCCCAGTTCTGTGTTCTCCAGTATGGGAGAGAGACATGGAACTCCTGGAACAGGTCCAGTGGAGGGCAACAAAGATGATCAAGATGATCATCTATGTCTATAAGTATCTGATGGGATGGAATCAATTTTGTGATTCTGTGATATTTACACAGCTTTTGAATAATATTATTAACATATGATTCCTCATTGATATCTCTGACTGTGTATATAAATGGGATATATGCATATCTGTAGACACACACTTCTTTTTCAAAAGACATTATGCATTTTTTATATTTCAAGATAAATAAGCAGTAATACTATTCAGTGAAAAGTCAGAATTATACTTGGATGTGATATGCATTAATTTTATTTCATCAGATTAATGGCCCAGATAATTTACTTGATCAGATTTATCCTCAGGACAAACAGAAGAGAGCAAAACTCAGTTTTCTGGTCTTTCCATGCTGGAATTTGTTAACTGAAAAGGTTTAAAACATTTGTCTTGTATATGTGCTACACATAGCTCTAAAATGTCATTGTAGATTCAGCTGATTTAGGAAGTGGAAGAAAGATTATGATTGCAACAATGAGTATGCTTACTGTCAGAAAAAAAAATCAGAATTTTTAATCATGCACTTAATTACAGATTTTACTGCTTTTATGTATGTGGATTTCATAAGTGACAAGATATGAAACTGTGTTCTATTGCTTAGATTAAATTTGGACACTGGTTGTGGCTGGTAATGATTATGAACAACTTTTTTAGAAATCTGAATGCATGAGAAGAATTAGAGTATTAATATCTGTACCTTACTAACTTAAAACCTAAGGAGATTTGTTTTCAGTTAGTGGTTTTAGTGGCTTTTCAAAAAATATTTTTCAAACGTGAGAAATTAAGGACCAGCAAAACATGCAGAGACAATCAAGTCTAAAGATACAGGTTTGAGAGGCAGCTGCAGGCCCCCCCTATACCTGAACTTTAATCGACCAAGTGCAGACCAAAGGAAACCAACTGATTTGGTGAAAAGACCTCCTTGTCAAAATAAAAAGTGTGTCTACTTCCTCAATTAGAAAGGCATATTACTTGCAAGAAATACAAAAGCAAAGATAGATGAAGCAAGAGAATATTTTCACACATTCTGAGACATGTTCATTGAGGAGCAGCATTCCCAGGAAAAAAATGTAAATAAACAACAAAATCCCACTTTACCTGCTATGCTCATACAGCGCAATAAGATGGGCTTCAGCATGGACAAACGAGTCTAACCAAATAACTTATATAGAGAGGATTTTGATATAATTTTTCTACACTGACACAAAGCTAACAAATTACCAGAAAATAATCAACATTCAAAAATATTTTTACTCAATGGACTTTGATTAACCCTTTGAATTTTAACTTAAAATTTCATCTGGCATTATTTCCAAATTAGAAAACTTGAAATAGGGAATTCAGTTTAAAAAGTCTTTTTAACTGGAATAAGCCTATTGGAGTGGCTATTGTTACTCACTAATAGTATATAAAATATATAATCAGAAATCACAAAGGGGAATATACAATATATTTTCTGAAGATTCTGTTGTATGACCAGAACCACAAATATACTATCTGTCTTGAATTTTGCTGTTTATAATAATGCACTGCTTGTTTAACAAATAAGGCCTGTTTGAGCATATGCAGTACTGTAAAACTTGCAGCACCTCCTATTTGCCTGTTTTGGATGTCACGAGGTGGAAGTTAATTTCTTTAAAGAAGCACACAAATCACCTAACCCAGCAGTGGTCTTTGCTGCCCTGAACGAAGCTCTAAAGGTATTCTCTCTACAATATTTATGATAAGATATCCTATACAGTTCAGTTTCATTTCTAAAGTGGAAATACAAACATACCTCTTTTTTCTTCTTCCAATGAGATTATTAACATAAGAAGGTGCTAAACATCAAGAGAAAAAGTGGGTTCTATAGCCTTTTGCTATCTCTACACAGCAACATTAAATTTGACCCAAAAAAGAAAGTTTGTTAATACTTCAGTTCCTGAGTTATAACCTCGGTTTCTCTGTGTTTAGAGAAAAACTGGGTTATGACTATGTGGGGGGAAAGTTACAAAAAGTATTCTTATTATATCACATTGCCTCTGGGTCAGCACTTAATGCAATTTACCTTTAGAAAGAAGTAGAGTTCCTTTAACCTAATTTTCTATTTGGGAAGTGCAGTAAAACAACCCTGTTGGGACTGGTGCATTAAAGAGCAGAGGAAAGTAGTGGAGCAGCAAGAAGAGCAAGTAATATATTTCTGCCAATCAGACAAATTAGGAAATTTTACTATATTTTTGTGGGTCTTGCTGAGTCTTAGAGTAGGAGAAACTTAGTGTCTTCAATTAAAATAAAGACTGAATTGGTTTTGTATTTTAGGCACTTTTTAAGTCCTGCTATTAACAGGACACATTTTTGTCAATGTCTCTAAGTACTAAGGCTGGAAAATTCCAAGGTCTGCCTAGCAGAAATGTGTTCCATTTTCTTAAAATAAATCCAAAGTCTTACTCTCATATTTTTCTGAATAATATTTTTCTACAAAAATTTGATTGAGGCTTTAACTTGTCAATGTAAAATAGCATATGACATCATATAAATGGTAATTAGTGACCAAATTATGTCTTTGATGGCCTTGTATGAGATAAAATTAGTTTGCATGCCCATAGAAAAAGCCACCTTATATATAGTTTAAATAGTTCTGAAAATCTCCCACATGAGCAACAACAAAAAATTATTTGCTTTAAGCTATGTACAGTCTACTTGTAAAAGCATGCTTGAATTAAAAAATGAGATAAAACAATTTTAGCAGATTGTGAGTATTCTGCTCATGTATACCATATATTTTTCTGAATGAAGCACTGTTGCTAGTAATGAATAGTAATGAACTATGTATGTATGTATTTACTTAATGTGACTTCTGTTACTGTCACTCTTTGATAAAAAATTAGGGGCCTTCACTGTAAAAGAATTTTTCTTCACCCTCCATGCAGAAGATTTTGAGGGTTTTTTAAGAGGCAGTTTCCTTATTTCCATCTTTTCGCTTTTACGTGTCTTGTTAAGTAAATTCCTGTTACCTCAGACTTTTCTTACTGTTGCTGTCATCTTCAGTCTCAGGTACCAACACATGAAAACTATGCTGTTCCACCTAGTTTCAGGTTGTGTCTCCAGAATAAACTAAATGAAACTTCTTTTGATTAAGTAGTCAGAAATAAAAGATAATTCAAAATTTTAATCCTATTTTTCTTGGCATCTCTTTGAACATCTTTTATAATTTTAATTTTGCAGTCAAATTATCAAGTTCTGGCTTTAAGTTTGTTTTCATAGAGAAATTCCATTAGCACTTATAAGAAATCAGGTTGTCATATTGACACATGGTAAAGAAATTGTTACTATTGTTAAAAAAAAGTACGCCAATATCCAGCTATAGCCATGGCCAATTTAGAACAATAGGTACAGGTGTATGCACCCATTGTATGCAACCTATCCATTTAAAATGCTTCATTGATTATTTTTAAATCTAACGTGAGATTAAAAGTACTGTAGAGAAAACTAAAATGCAGTTGTTGTGTCATATCAAAACCACCAGGAAAAACAACACCTGTGTGCCCTTGGTGGGACAGGTTCTCCCAGCATGCTGTTCCTAGCATAGCCACAAATTCAGTGGAGGATCTTGGGGCTTGTTTTCCACTGAGGAGACCAGGACTGGTTCATGCATGCACAAAGGTTAGGCCTGTGCCACATCCTGGTACAAAGGAAACTGCAGAAACCTTTTTGCCTTGATGTGTATAGCAAACATCATTTCAATGATATCATGAATATATGCCAGGAAAAGAAGGAGAGAAATAACTGAGTGTATTCTGTACAGTATACTGTATACTGACAGTATTGTAGGGTTATTCTTTCATGTTGTCACAGAAGAGATTTAATGTCATTGTTATAGTCCCCAATTCAAAAAAAAAAAAAAAGAAGATGAAAGTAATAAATGTCTGCTTCTCTTTATGAACATATAAAAACATATTGGTTTCCATAGTTTACTCAAGTAAAAAGACAAACTCTTGCTTTAATTTTTGATGTAGTAAAGACATTAGGGACAATTTATGAGGTAACCTTAACAGGACTAAAAATATTCTTACAGGTGAATTTCAATCAGCTGGATAAAGCATATGTAGTTGTATAATTTGTCTTCTTCTTTATAATTTCTTTACTGGTTTAGTTGGATAGTTTCCCTCTCTACCTAGAGCTAAAATCCAGTATTTGGAGCAGTTATTTTTATACAGTGCTGTAAATATTTTAGTGCCCTTGCATAACATCCATCTGAATGCATTATTTCTAATCAGGTTTAAAATGTAAAAGCATTTCAGGCTGAATTTTTTAAAAGTCTCTGGATGCTAGATGTATGTGCCATGCATAATGCCACTGAACTCCAGCCTGAAGTAGGACTTCTTTTGAGCCTATGAAATGCTAAATTGAAGGAAAACCCACAAGTGCAGCTACATGGATCCAGACCTTGTGTTTAGGTAGTCTAGAAGTCTCCAGAGCTGGATTGGCAAATCTCATGCCTGTGACAGTAGCTACCCCAGTAACTGTGTTAGGACAAGAAAGGATGAGGTGTTGAGCACCTGGATGCTTTTCTGTGCTGCTCTTGTTTATGCCAATGGTGACTTAGAGTCTGTTTGTCTGCTGGAGCATTATGTGGCTGTCTGCTTCATGCTTCTCTGTTTATTTCTAGACCTGGCTCTAGAACTCTTTGGGAGGTAGACAGAGTATCAGTCTTGGTGTTGAATCTGTCTTGTTACTCACAATGAAAATCTCTCAAAGATTCTGTTCCTCGGTGTTTTCTTCTTTTGCCCTGCTAAGAAGAAGAGCCAAGGAACATGATTCTGTGTGTACCTTCCCATGGGTTCAGTTGAAATCGAAAAATAATTTTTACAAATTTTCAAACAATCTGTTACCTTCATATTCCATTTTCCATAATAAGAACACTTTTTGGAAATTATGGATAATGAATATTGGTTTTTGCATTCATTTATATACTTGTGTTGTTTGAACACTGTACTCAGTGTTCAAATCAAGGTTGATCAATTTTTTGAAGTATGGGTGATGATACCCACATATAGATTCATAACTATCTGAGCAAAACACTGGCAATATTGCTAAACTCAAGTAAAGGTTGGATTTTATCAATATTCAAAGTATTTTTCTGAAGAGTTTAACATTTAGTAAACACCACCAAAAAGGTTTTTGGTATCACTGCGCTGAAAAATTTTATGAATATCAGGTCACTTTTTAAAAAATCAGTGTAAATTATTGAAATCTTGGCTTAGAATAAAGGAAATACAAACTAAGTTTGCTTACTTAGGGCTGAAGTCTACTCCAGTTTTTTCTGTTTAGAATAAAAACTTCTATGGACTATAAATTTCCCTTCCCTGTTGCAAAAAAAAAAGTTACAGTCCTTATGGCACGGTTATGGACGATTCACGGATGTTAAGCCCTACCCTTCTTGAGAAAGGACTTCCAGACTTGGATATCATGTATATTCCTGAATGGTATCGCTAGCAAAATTTGTGGGTTTTAATCAACTCTCACCCAATGCAGAGGTTTATTGCCTTTCCTGTTACCAGTAGATATATTTAAAGTTAAGAGCAACATTAAATTTTTTTCTTGTTTTTTTTCAACGTCACTTCAGTACCTCCATGGCAATGCATTTCTTGCAGTTCTGCCTGTTTCAGTGTCAGCCATACCATTCCCTTCTCGAGCAGGGAGAGGCAGAGCTGGCAGGAGGAACAGGGGATGCTTCTTTTTGCTCTGTCTTCCTCCAGTGCCATGTGCAATCAGATTTGTGGCATGTCACTTCAATCTGTCAGCATCCCCTTAGTGTGACTCAGTCACCCGTGAGGAAATACCTTGTGTGTTGGCAGAGGATGCTCTTTAACAACACCCAGTCACTCAGTCAAGCAGGCTAAAAGGGGCAGCAGACAGTACCTTCACACCAGTGTATGCTAACTGAGCTCTCTGTCAATGTGTCTTGACCTCATAAGACACAGCAAAAAGGCCTGAGTGAAGAACAGAGAAAAGCTACCCTTGTCTTGTCTCTTAAAAATGGCAGCTTCCTTTACTCCACTCAGTCAGAAACATACATATTTGATACATGTATGGGTGTTCACATGAGTTTATATATATACGTATATATGTGTGTGTGTGTGTGTGTGTGTGTGTATAAATATACATAAAAACAAAACTACACACACAATTTCCTTTTTGCAGTATGGGAATGTAACCACTAGATGACACCAAGAGATAGTTCCTATAGACCTGATTTTTCATTCTTTATTCATCTGTCGGTTCCAAAGGTGACATTCTTGCTGAGATTGTAATTAAGATTACAGAGGTACGCAAATTAAGTGATCTGGCAATTATTAATAGTTACCCTACTTTAATATTATCAATTACTGTCCTAGAGTGCAAAGAGCTTAGAATTTATGATCATTTGGACAGTAGATCTCAAACATTACCTCTCCTTCCCTGCTGTGCATATCTTTAATTGTCTGCTACAGAAGCATCATTTGTATTTCCACAGAGAAGAGTTTGCTGGTGCTCCTGCAGCAAACTTTCCTGTTGCAGCGGTTTACAGTTCATGTCTGAGAATCCACAGAAGGTGAAAATTTATCAAGTCTTGCTGCAGGATTATGTATTTATACCAGATCGGAATTAAATGTTTTGCCCTACTCTGCTACTTTTATTATTCTCTTGAAATGAGCTAAAACCACGGGGTTTGATAATAAGGACTAAGAAATGTTTTCCCTTTCTCAAAAGCATGTAAAAATTTATAATTTGATGTGAATTTTTGAGATTTAGATTTTGGTCATGGAAAAGAAGAAGCAGGCTAAAATTGTCCTTTTAGGTTATTTTATCAATTAACAGTTACACTACCAGACAAACAACAACAACAAAAATGTATAAATATCCAAGGCCAACAGCTCTGCATAGATGTTACATTACACAAAATGGCTGAAGTTTCTAAGTGGTGGACAGAAATTTATTCACCTGAGTGTAAGTTCATAAAAGCAACATAGTACGAGTCATGTCACCCAAAAATACCAATTAGACATAGACCCTGCTTGATAATACAGAGAATTATTTTGGTCATTAAAAAATATGTAGTCTTAAGGAAACAACGCTCTTCAATGATTTTTAGCCACTCCTACCTCCTACCCCCCATATTCAGGTATTAACATAACTAAGCAATAACATTTTTACTGAAAGAAATCCTTCATATTCACTGGCTGACAACAACAAAAAAAAATCTGGAGAAAGTAGAATAGCTTTTCTTATATGAGTGTATTACAAATATACCCATGTGTTTCATACCCTTTAATATTACTGTTTAGAAAAACTTGAGCAATTCCCACTGTGTCTATTGTGGCCATAGTGATAGTTAAGGGAAGTATTTTTGAAGAACTTACTGGTGAGCTCTTCACAAGTGAGCGAAAACAGGGGATACAACACTAAATTTCCATTGGGTTTTTTAACAGGAATTGGATTTCTTAACAGTAATTGGTATTTCTAAGCATTTTTCTGATGAAGCAATAAATTTAAATGTCATGGATGAAACTTCTCATTCACAGCTAGCCTGAGTGGTTAGCAGTGATTGCTGTCAACCCATCTCTTTGACACAGTGTGAGCTGGGAGGTGCACAAGCATCCACCCTGTGCTTTGCCCCTTCTCCAGAGACAACTGCTCAAATTTCTGAGTGCTGGAGAGGAACCCACCACCTGGTCCAGATCAGGAGCTACTGGGAGGCACCCAGTCTCTGTAGGTTCATGTCCCTGCAGAAATCACAGTGCCAACCACACCATGAATGTAAGTGCTAATGTGACGTGAGAAGCCTGCCAAGTCTGACTCCTGGCAAAGTGGAAATAATAAATCAGTAAGTGTATGAAAAGGATGCATTGTGTAAAGAAATTATAAAGGTTATAAGGAGGGATCACACGCCTGTTGTGTAGGACTGAAGAAATGAAGTCTTATTGTAACCCAACGAACTTGGGGATGTGATTTCTGAGAACATGCAGAACCTGCCATTAGCTTTGCTAATACAAGAAAGACTTTCTTGTCCAATGACTTTGTGGAAGTGTGACTTGCACAATGTCTTAAGATTCTTCAGAATAAAGTGATGAATGCCTGTGAAATATAATTTCTGTGTAATTGCTGTGGTGATTAGTACAGGGGCTCTGCAACTAATAGTTTGCAAGTACTTGAATAGAAAAATTGACACTTTCATTCCCTTTTTATAGATAAGACAGACTTCTCCTGAAATTTGCTTTTTTGAGGGGGTTGATTTGGATTTTTTTTCAGAAACCACCTGGAAATACTTCCTGCAAAAAAGTCTTGGAGATCATGCTTTCTGAACAAATGAATACATATCATAATTGTTTGATGTTTGGTTTTTATTTCACATCTGAAAAGCAGATCCCATTTTTATATGGAACAATGACAATTGTCAGTGAAAGCACCACATATTCTGTTTGACTCTCTGTTGTTAAAAATCCAACTTGTTTTGCCCCCAGCAGTTTTACAGGCAGTTCAAATTGCCTCATAAAACTCTAATGGTTGTCCTCATACACAATATGTATTGTGTGACAGGCACAAAAAACACATCTTATCACAGTTTATGCTAGGTAAAATATACATCAAACTAGATCACTTGTCCACCTTCAACTATTTTAAATTTTAAAATAGCTCTAAACAATATACTATCAAGTAATACACATTTTTTAATTTTAGCCTTTTAATTTTTTGCATATGAATGTGTATTAAAACTTTTACGTCTTCTGTTACATTGTAGATGGGAAAATTTTAACAACCTGAGAAAATATTCATAAAATATTAACAGAATATATATCACAAAATGTTTTTGGCAGAGGTCTTATTTTGGTAGAGAAATAAAGATCTTTACTTTGGAGGAGTTTTACATAAGGACCAGCACTAACAGATTTATTTATTGTGTTCAGGAGGAATGCATAGGCCGTGACATTTTCTAACACCTTCAGTTGATGAAGGAGAGATGCACAGATGAGAATTCTCCCAGATTATCTGATTATTTTACTTTGTAAACATGTTAAATATTATAAATAAATACTGCTATCAATAATTTAAAGTGTGCAAAATCTGAAAGTTATTTCTCAGAAATCAAGATATCTGCTTAGACGTTAGGAAGTTTCTCATAGTGTTTATCATATTTGCCAGATTCTCTTCATCTACTCTCTATATTTTTTATTTTAAAGGACACTGATTTCACAGACTCAGTATTTTTGCTGAACTGTGAGGTTTAAGCATCTAAATGTTTTTATATCTTGAGTCTTTATTAAACCTTATGAGTTCAGTAGTTGTGACTATTAAATATATAATCTAAAATACAAAATCCTGATGCAAGAGTTGGCTCACTGGAGTGAAAAGCATTTTCAGAAGTTTGAAATACCTAGGGTATGATTAACCTTAGAAGGTTAACAGGATGTTAGTTTAGTTTTGTGTTTTAATGCTGTTGAATTGCCTTGACGTCCTGCAGAATCATTCAGCCACATTAGCTCCTCCCTGCCTGGGGTTGGCTGCTCCCTTTCACTGTCTAAGAAAAAAGCTATAAATACAAATGTACAGTTCCTCATACAAGATCTGTAGCAGCAAAATGGATACATTGTGCTCACCCTTAGACTCAAAAGTTTAATCAGAATTGACTTCCAAAAACCACGTGGGCATATAATATTTTGCAAAATATTATTAGATGTAGTTGTAGTATTAATGATGTTAGACATTATCATTAATAATTATTATCATCATTATAGCTGTTGATAATCAAAGAATACAAGCAATGCAAGATTCATGGGGACAAATAATATATTTTTTATGAGCTAGCTAATGCAGTTTGAAAAAATAAACCAGGACACACAAGCCTTTGACAGACCTGAAATAGAAGCAACAAACTTCAAAGGTGACCTGAGTTTATCTTGACCATATTTTGTATTAGCACCTACAGACAGGCATAGTGGAGATCCATTGTTCAAAGGACTGTACAAATAGAAAATAAGAGACAGTTCCTGCTCCACTGAGTTCACAAGCCAAACACTGAGATGGGGAAAAGCAGGAGGGCAAACAAGCATACAAAGGTTAAGCTTTAACAGCTCAGTAACAGAACCAGAAAGGAACTTGCATCTCCCGGTCTGCAACCTAGGCCCAAATGGCCCAGAACACATTTGAAAGGCAAATGGCAATTTCTGTTTTCTCCCTCATAACCCTTAATGGTAGAAACTTACATGTTAGAAGGTCAAGATGGACCCTACGTGTGTCAGTGCCTGGGGCCTGGTTCTGCAAATCACTAGTCTGGGATACAAAATTACTACCCTGCAAACTCATGGAAATTCAGTAGTGGAAATCCACTGGCAGAAACAGTGAGACCCATGGCCAGGAAACAATTGATGGGATGAAGCCCTTTATCTGGGGTTTCTAATTTTTACTTGCTTTATGGACACATATTATAGTTCTGAAAGGGACACTTAGCCAACATTTTTACTTGTTGATTATTAATAAATATTTTAAGATTAACAGATTTTGGGGACTTGATATACCAGAAAGTAGGTTAAAAATGATGTAATGATGTAATTTCCTTTTTCCCCCCTTTTTCTGATAGAAATATTTCTTCATTTTTTTCCCCATTTACAGGTGCAGAATTAAAGAACATGTTCACTCACTATATTATTGATGCACTTAAGTGAAGTGTTCCAAAGCATATAATTACCGTGTAGGTTTATGGCCCTGAAGTAGATTGGGATAGTGGTGCTGCATATCCATGATTTGAAGGACATACAGTGATGATTATAGAGGCAGTACTCTACATCCATTCCAGCCCTTTTGTGTTTAGCTGGTTGCCATGGCAAATAATTGGATAGAATTTAAGCCACTTTCTTCCAAGTGGGAAATTCATAATTTTACCCTTCACATAATTTTGAACATACTTTTAAAGAATCTTAAAGTTTATGCAGGAATGGAAGACAGACTTGAAAGAAAAAAAAATAGATTTCTATACATGGAATGACAGTTCGTTTGGAGGTTTCTTTCTTTTTCCTTTTTTTTTNNNCTTTTTTTTTTTTTTTTTTTAATCCTGAAGATTCAGTTTTCTTAACAACATGATATTGCAAAATTTGAGGCTAGTGAAAATACAAAAATATTTGAACCCAGAGGGATAGGAAATATGAAATTGAATAATCAAATACAGCTTATTTTAGCAACTGGTATGAAATCAAAACAGATGGGTAATTTTACACACTAAATTCCCAAATGTATTTATCCCAAACCTTTATTAAGCTTTGGAAATGCTGATCATGTTGAATTTATGGTTCATGGTAAGCATCTTTCATATCCCTGTTTTTCAATTTGTTTTTCTTTCTGAAGACATTGATAAACTTTCCAAAAGATCCACTGTGATTTCACATCAGTGCCCAATATACACCACCTTGACTCAGTTTGGGGTTTACTACCTTATAGACTGCACTCTCCATGGTAAAGCTTCACCAAGCATTGCCCAACACATGGCAATCATGGAAAAGACAGGGCTCCTCTGCTCACGGTGATGTTTTATGGCAGGGTTTTCTAGAGGTACACAGAATACAAGTGTGTCTCGTCCCATTAGATTAGTCCTGAGCCTGGCAGGAGCCATTGCTGCCTTCTTGCCTTTAAAGCAAGCAGTACTCTAAGGGAGCAAGAAAGTACAACTGTTGCTATAATATGTACACATGGGTAAGACCATGGCTGCATTTGTCCCTTTTAGGAAGATAATTTGTACCTTCTGTTTTAGAGAAACTTCACTCCTAAAATAGGGATCTTGGACATTAAAGGAGGTGGCATTGATCCATGTGGAGAGGGTCATATCTGCCTACATTTTCTGTGACTAAAATAGGTGGAAAGAATAACTGCACAGACCTTCAGAATGACACCTACATTTTCATTGGTTAGACAGGAAACCCAAGCCCTTCTTTGCTTGTTTATGTTTAAACCTTAAACATAGCCATGTTCCTTAGAAATACTGAATTACCTGGGCTTGTGATGTGGGGACCAGACCAGTATGCCTGATCTTTCTAATTTTTATCACCTTTCATAACAATAGTTTTATGCCTTGTGGTCACAAAAATTAGAACATTACTTTCATTCTTTGATACGTACTCCTACATTCCAAACTTCCTGACAAACTAGATTGTGGTTTCACTACTCCTTTGACAGAAGTATGCAATCCAGGATTCAAAAATTAAATACTGACACTGAGTAAGCTTGATTAATTTAGGAACTACATTAAAAGAAAGATTGGAAATTTAAAGCTAGTTCTGATCAGTAGAGTTATTTCTCTAATTTGTCTTTTTACAATCTTGATTCAGTGTTGAAACTGATCAGCAGGGTTTTATTTTAGATTTGCCAATACTGAACACATACAACAGGATATGAAAAGAGGAAGCTTATTTTCCTAATGCATTCATCATTATTTTTTTCGTTTTGGTTTGGTTTGGTTTTGGTTTGGTTTGTTTGTTTGTTTATGTCTTGGGTGGTTTTTTTTTTTTTATTTTTTGTAAATGTTTTTTCTGAAAATTTTATCCTTTACTGAAAGATTAAGCTTTCAATCACTGATTATTTTTAGTAGTGTTTTGCAATCTACAAGCTGGCATATTTTTTTAGAGTGAAATTTAGTAGTAAATTAATTTTTAAAATTACGACCTGCATAGAATCCAAAGTAAGGGGAATTTCTAGCTGACTTGTGAACTAATCAATTTGGGCATCTTCTTCTGGTCTCTTTTGTATGGTGATGGCAATCCACGTTTTCTTTTCTTCTACCCAGTTTCAAGTACCTGGCAACAAATTTGTTGTACCTGCATGTCTTTGATAAGGACCCTTGACCACTATAAAATTTGTTAAATAGAGAAATCCAAAGAGAAAATCTGGAGTACCCTTTGGCCTCTCAGGAAAATTATTTTTTTAATGAGTTTTGAATTTGTGTGTTGCTGCCTCTATGAAGATGTATTGCAGCTCAATGCTGTATAGGCCACTGTAGCCTTTTTTTGTTGAGCAGGATAATTATGGCTATTTCCTGCAAACAGATGCTGTGGCATCTTCAAACACTAATTGAGATAACTTAAAATTGAATTTGTTAACAGCATTTTTATTACTCAGAAGCAGTGGTGACTAAAGGATATTACCTTAGGTGAAACAGATCACTGATATTCTTCCCAAGGAAATGTGGATGTGGCAAAAAGTGCATTATCCTAATAAAAAAGTTCTGCAAGAAGTAAATGTCTAGAAGGAGAAACATTATTAAAATTTTTGGGAGAAATTGAAGAATAACATACTGAAGAGGGAAAGCATGTAGGAGGATGAGAGGCAGAAAAGAAAATATAACTACTACCACCAGTAATATACCCTGTGTGAATGATAGAGCAAAAGGCCTAGGATGGGTAAGGCAGCTAGACTAGGAGTGCCTTGTCATGTTAGGGATCTCTGCGCATTAGGAAAGGTCATCTCCTCTCTTATCTCTTGCTTTAAGTGCTGCCACAGATTAAGAGACGATGCCAAGGGAGGTCAGCTGTGTCCGTGGCATGAAAAACTAATCTAAATGTTCCCAGTATTTTCAGTACCATCATAACAAGCAAATAATTGCATTTAGAGTTCATATTAAGGGGAAAACCTGGGAGTCAGCAGTAGGAGGCTCACCTGGGCAGACACATGGAAGTACATGAAAGAAAAAGAGAAAAAAAAAAGGTACTCATAAGTGGTACCTCAACTCTACATAGTGGACAGCTTCTAGACTGAACTAGAAGCTGAATGTACGCTTCAAAAGGAATTGCTGAAGAAAGTAATTGAATTTTGCAGCAGCATAAAGCTGTAAGTACAAAACATGCTGGTGAGTCTCCTGTGTGAAAGTTTAGGAAAAATGACATCTGGTCATAGTGACATCTTAGGCCACTGAAATGTTTCTTTTCCATATGCCCAAGAAAACAATGGCTGCATTGATTGGAAAGAGCTCTTTTCGCCAACCACTTCAACAAGAGCCAAATAACATCTCTTGCTCTGCATCTGTCTGTCTTCCTATTTTAAGCCTGGACAGACCCCACCTATATCTTTTGCTTTTTTGTTGTTGTTGTTGAGGAACTGAAGAATCAGCATGATATTCCAGTCTCTTTGTGCCCACAGCTTACCCCAGTTTCCTCTCAGACATCTCTTGCTTCGTTCTTATCCACAGGGCTGCTGCATTGCAGATTGTGAGGCCCAGAAATATTGACTACTGTATCTATTTTGCAAGGATTACAAAAGATACCTAGGTAAATTTGGGTTTAAATTATGAACAACTTATGGAAGTCCAGTATGAAAGCCATTTACTGTCTCTCTTTCCATTAGAGTTTCCTGAAATTTGAGGGTTTATCTAATTTTTGCAAAGTAAATTAGTCCCCAAAAATCACAGGGAACTCTTACAAACTCTTTGTTGCCTTCATAATAGATTATATTTGTCATATGATCTGGGAGTCCTTTGTAGGATAACTATAATCTAATATAGCTTTTTCAGGGTAATAATTTTTAGAAAGTGGATTTTATATTTTTTTTAAATAAAAATATGCTTTACTGTATGCTGTAAAATTATATGTAATCATATTTACTTGACCAATAAAATACTACTGTTTAATTGAGCCATCATTTTATTTATAGTTTATTATATATATAACAATTTATAATTTTGTAATAATTGATTTTATTTGTTTGGGATACATTGAGTTTGCTTATGACAGACAAAATATCCACAGGCTTCAACTCATGGTTCAGAATATCTGGGTTACCTGTTAGAGCAAGCCTGGAAATGGATGAATTCTCAGCATTGTCTTAAAACACTGAAAAAACCCTTTTGATCTCACACAATATTAACAGCTTATAGCAATACACTTCTATTTCTGTTGGCTTCCTCAATACACACAAAACACAATATAAAGCAAAACCAACTCAGTCCATAGTGGAAGTAGTTTATTCAACAATGCATGGGTCCCAGTACAACAGAAAAGTTGCATCTACTTGGTTGGCAAATGCACTACAGAACAAGGAAGTGGATCACACCTATATGATTGTATATTTTTGCTCACCTATATTAGACAGAGTCTGAGAGATGTTGTAAAGACAGAGAAAGTGCTGGCCTCTCATCCTGGAATTCCATCCAAGTTTTACAGTAATAAAATTACTGATATGAAATTTTCTTTGAATAAAAATAATACTTAGGCTCAGAGTCAATAATTTTCCCTGAGTATAATTCAGACTTCTGAAAGAGCCCTGTCCTACTCCTGGACAGTATGTCATATTCAAGCCAGACAACCTATGGTCTGAGGTGACTAATCCCCAGATTGTCACCTCATATATCAGGGCTCAGTGTAGACAAGTGGGGAAATTNATCCTGGAGAAAAGGAGGCTCAGGGGGGTCCCCATCACTTTCTACAACTGCCTGAAATGATGTCGTGACAAGTGGGGGTTGGTCTCTTCTCCCTGACAGCCAGTGACAGAATGAGAGGACAAAGCCTCAAACTGCAGCAGGGGAAGTTAAGGTTGGATGTAAGGAGGAATTCCATCATGGAAAGAGGTGTTAAACACTGGAATGAACTGCCCAGGGAGGTGATGGAGTCACCGTCCCTGGTGACTCCCAGCAAATGACTGGACATGGCACTTAGTGTTAGGGTTTAGTCGACAAGATGGTGATCAGTCAAAGGTTGGGCTGGATGATCTTACGCGTCTTTTCCAACCCAAATGATTCTGTGATTCTGTGAATTGATGTGTGTGCCTTGGGCTCCACAGAAAAAAAACCTGAGCCCCCTAATTGAAGCTACTAGCTTTGTTGACACAGAGACTGAAAGTGTTTGCGCAGCCTGTAAATGTAAACTAATCTGGAGTATGTCTTGCTTCAGAAATGCCATGTTTCTATGGCTTCAGATATTTTTTCCACAATTTTGTGTAGGTTGAAGACTCTACTATTTAAGACAGGCATTTCCATTAGTTTCCAAGAGATGCTCCCAGAGTCAGCCTCAGGAAAATTATCTTCTAAGCCTCCTCCTGGGGTAGTATAACTTGTCCGTCATTCCTTATTTCAGCTTTTGGTCACAAACAAAATATCTATAGCAGATTTTTGCTCTGCTGCCTGCAAGTGAAATCTAGACAAAGGATCACTTCATGGGACTACATAGGTGTTAAGGTAGTTGTTTTTGTTTTTATCCTAGCATGAAGTAGCCAGAGAGAATTTATTTCAATTACAAACTCACAGTTTAATTACAAACTCATATTTTGTAAGTCCTAAAGCATCCCTTAAGTTGTTCTGTAACATTCTACAAGACAGGCACATAAAAGACAACACTGATGAAACAAGTGTGTATTAAATACCATTATCCCAGCAAGTATGACATATTTCTAGTCTTAAAGATGCCCCAGCAAGTATGACATATTCCTAGTCTTAAAGATGCATTAAGAAGGCTTCTTGGACGTGCTTCTTTTCTTATACAAAGACTGTAAATGGAGTAGAAAGTATTTGCCATGCATTTTCTCTGTCCCGAGAAAAATGCCACAAGTCCATAGGACTTTGCTTTTCCAGAGGAGAGCAACATCCCATCTACCCAGACCCATCACTGCACTAGAGGGGGGCCATGAAAGGCAATACTGGGCAAGGTCATGCTGTATTTGATTGTCATCATCCTAGTGGGAATTCAGACTGCAGACTACTTCAAGCACAACCTGATGCCTGCAGAGGGGAAGAACAGGGAGATGGATACGCACCCTTGGTAAGTTACATATTACTTCGTGCTCAGGCACTAAGAAGTGTCTCACTGTGGGCTCTTATCTTTGTTTTCTGGCTTTTGAATGATAAAAACATTATAAAAAATATTTCAGGAATTCTAGCTGCCATCAGACATTCCTTCTTCTATGCAGGCTTCGTTTAATTATGTCATGTACTCTTACCAGGGAAGAGTGTGATGAATATGTGTCCAATTTTGAAGCAATCTTCAGGGCAAAACTCTCTCCCCTGCCTGTCTGAGCTGGAATATATCACATGACACTGGGTTCCAGTTTGTATCTCGCTGTAAATTCATATCCTCTGTGCCTGGACAGATTAGCAGGGCAAGAAGAAATATCATAAGCAACAGGCAACAAACACATTTTCACATTCATAGACTACTGAGTTGAAGAGAACCTCAAGGATCATCTGGCCAAACTTTCCTGGTACAAACACTGTCTCTGTAAGACAACTCAGCACCCTTTTCAGATGAATCTTTAAAGTGTCCAACACGGAGGGACCTACCACTTCTCTGGGGAGATTGTTCTTATTGTGAAACATTTTCCTTGTGTATAACTGGAATCTCCACAGGAGTAACTTGTACTCTTTAGCCCTCATCTTCTTCATGTGACTCCTTGGATAAAGGGAGCCTCCATCTCCTTTATAACCGCTCTTCAAATATTGGATATAAATATATAATAAGGTTTCATCTAAGCTTTCCTTTCTCAAGGCTGAATAAAGCCGGTTCTTCCAGGCTTTCCTCATATGGCAGATTTCCCAGGCACTGATGTTCTTTGTGGTCCTTCTTTGGATGCTCTCCAGGCAATTCATATCTTTTTTGTATAGAGGGGGCTAAAACTGAACACAGATTCCAGGTTTGGCCTGCCAAGAACTAAGAATGGCATATTGACTTCATCTTTGCTGGTAATGCCCTTGATGCAACCCAGCATCCTGTTGCCTTTGTTTGATGCAACAGCAGCAACTGTTCACTCATGTAAAGATTGTTTTCCTCCTGGAGAAGAGCTATATTGGAGAAGAGCTATGCAGTGCTGGTAAAGACAGAATTGAAGAAAGTGTCAAGAACTTCTGCTTTTTCAGTATTGTTATTGACTGATTCGCCTCTCCTGTTTACAGCATGCTGATATTTTTTTATTTGTTTTTGTTATGTCTGACCAATTTCAATTTGAGCTGAGGATTTGCTTTTCAAACTGCATCTCTTTAGGCCACGGAAATGCCCCTGTAGTTCTCCATGTATATTAGTTCTCCATCTCTAGTATACTTGTTTCTTGGTTTTGGGCATACTCAGAAGCTCTCAATTAAACCAAGGTGGTCTTCTGCTCTGCCTACTTCCCTTCCCTTTACCTTTAAGTTTTCCACATTGCTGCTAATATCCTGAATATACTTGAAATTCTTGCTACTGTCCAGAGTGCTGTTGTACTGTCCTTTCAGAGGGAGCAGTGCCTTTAATCCAGAAGCATTAGTTCTTTCTGCAGTGCTCTCTGTCTGTGCACATATTAAACTAAAATTGCCTTTTTCAGGCCTGGTTTATTGGGTGGGGCTCTGTCTGGCTTTCCTGGCCTGTGGAAGGGCAGGCAGCTACTTGCAGGCCCTGCCGGCGGCACAGAGAGTGGGAGGCTCTCCCTTAATGTGACAACTTATCTTCAGCCAGATGGTGGCTCCTCCTCAACAATGAAGGTTGGGGCAGGCTCCTTGGTATCTTGAGGAGCTTAGCAAGCAGTCTATACTCCTTCAGGCTGTATACATTTGGCCTTTAACCCTGCTTAAATGCTTGCTCCTGCCTTGTCCTGCTTTGTGGGGTTGCAGAATGTGACTTGTTCCCCTGACTGTGGCCATTTGGCTCCATCCTCACCATGGGAGATTTGAGTACGTTTTACATCAAACTCATGGAGCCCAGCACTGTTAGCACAGCCTCAGTATGAAGTTCATTCAGTGCATTGAGGGCAGGGACATCATTTCAAAAGCTTTTTGCTGCAAATGATCAAGTACTGTGAGACTTTATACAGGCTGAGAGTGGAAAAATTGTATCAATAAAAATAAGAAGATAATAACAGAACAGCATTAGCTTCAGTAGGTTCTAGACTGAATTCCTTCTCACCTGGCAGAGAAAATAAATTGCCTGTATATATTAGTCGATGACTTTTGAACTCATGGGTACTGTCAAAGCTAGCTAGTTCAATCCCTTTTGCCAGTACACACAGTCCACTAAGGTCTGGGTTTCATCAGACTTCTGGACTGGAATTACTGTTGTGAGTCTTTCTTTTGCTAGAAATAATGCAGATTTAATTTGAAATTGTAAGAGCTTTCATTTTATGTTTCATTAATACCATGAATGAACACTGAGGAGGAACACAGAAGTGTATTGTATGGCCTAAATATCCTTTCTATTAGCTACTGCTGTGCTACAGTTGTTGGTTAATACATCTAATCATCTAGGAAGTACTTCAAATATTTTAAAGCAATTCTTGTAAGTATGAGTAAGTCCAAAACTCTCTCCTTTGCTGGAAAGAATAAAATATGCTATGGAAATGTAATATGCATAATATAGGTCTATCTAATTTCCTGTCTAGAACAGTACAACTCTTAAAGGTTCTGCGCTTGATTTTTTAATCTTGCCTGAAAAGATTTAATTTTCTTTTATGTTATTTGCTTTAGCACTCCAGTCATCTAGATAACAATTCAAATTGACACTATTTAAAACTTCTCAGGTTTTTGTATTTTAATATATTACTCCAATGCATTTACCTACCTTAATATTTCTCCCCATGTGAAAAGAGACAGGAGTACATGTCCTATAATTTTTTCCATTGGGCTTACTACAATAAATATGAGAATCAGGCTTTATGTTAATTAGCATGCATAAATCCACTAAATGAACATAAGACCTGATGAGAGGTTATAGTATCATTTGTATAAACCTCAAGTACAGTTGGGGTATAAGGCTGACAGTGTACACCCTGGAGCATAATATTGCTTTTATAAGAATCACGCTTCTTCCTGTGACTTTGGTAATGGACTCCAACCTGTGCAGATGTGGTTGTGTAATTACACATCTGAGAATCCTCGTTAACTAATCGGTATTGTCACTGCCCAGCAAGTCATGCATGTTGGGCAATTAATCCTATCAAGAACAGCTCTCCTTAGGCAACAAATAGGATCTTCAAAACAGTTATAGATAATTATCAAAATTATTCCAAAATATACAACCAAGAGAAGAAAAACAAGAAAAATAAAATCAACGCTAACATAAAGAGTATATGACATTTGTTGGATTCATGCCTTCTTTCTTGTGTATTTCACTGTCTTGGTAGTATGAGATTCTCTCACTGAAATCATCAGTGTTCAAGCTCAGCTGACAAATTAGTGACAAACAGTCTCTCTGAACCTTGTAAAATAAGGACAGAAAATCTTTGATTCAAATGAGTTATAAAGACGTTACTTTTTTGCATCATATTCTGCCTATGTTTGTATTTCTCTTCCAAACACAAGCTGTAGCAATATTTTCTTGTCATTTGTATTTCTGCACCAAAGTATTTTATGCTCTAACTGGTGATGGAAAATAATAATAAAATGTGTGGTTAAAGCAGGTGCTGTTTGTAGTGTTTATATAAACACATTAGCACTCTTTTGACACAGCATGACCTGAACAAGTAGTTCATCCTACTAGTAACAGGGAAACAATAACTGAGCGTGCCAGAGCCGAGTTCATTCAGATACTGCAAAATTAACACCAGATTATGAATACGCTTGCCACTGGTAATTAATCGTGAAAATTGCTGGAGGAGTTCCCCTACTGTGAGGGATATTGGCAGAAGTATTTACTGCTAATAGGCCTTGTTTAAGCTTTTTTTTTCCACCCCCTTAGAGATAAAACTTGCAATAGACTGCACAGAAACTGGTAGATTATTACATATTCCTTTGGCCTTTTTTCTTATTAACATTTCTGAATATCACCAGTGTTTTCCTTTCTGTTATTAGAAATGTACATTGTGTGTTCACATTCAGACCATTAAACTGCCCCTCACAAGGAGGATAATTTCACAATCCAGATACTGTTTTCCTATATTCCACGATGATCTA
Source organism: Myiagra hebetior (assembly GCA_013397015.1). Taxonomy (NCBI): domain Eukaryota; kingdom Metazoa; phylum Chordata; class Aves; order Passeriformes; family Monarchidae; genus Myiagra; species Myiagra hebetior. The sequence continues at coordinate 412,726 of VWZQ01013184.1, read as the reverse complement.
ACATTACCCCATATTTTGCAGCAGTAATTTAGGGACATCATAAGAAGAATTTTTGTATTTCAAATAACATACAAGCTTTTATAACCTTAGGTAGTGGTTACATGATCTACAAAATCTTTGATGTGCCTATCATTTTAAGCAATTTTCCTTATATATGCCTTTTATTATGTGCTTTTAAAGTGTAAAAAATGGCCAAGATATTTTCAATCTACTATGTTTTTAAATTCAATAAAGGTAAATGTGCGTGACTACATTAACTAATTAAAAAGAAATATTAAATAACTTGTAGTAGGTCACTCTCATTATTCTAAAATAGTTTATACAAATAAACATATTACATAGTTCCTCCTTTAGTAAAGAATGGAAAAAAATATATCCATCACGACTAGTTTTTAACAGGTGTGTTTTTGGATAGAAAAAAAAGCCAGTTTCTTAGTGAAATTAATGAGGGATTTTCTACCGAGAATAATGAGAGTGGGGTTGGGCCCCATATCTGTTAAAATTTTATTATTATACAATATGGAGGTTATGGAGGCATTTATTACTGATTTTATAATGAACAGTAACAATTCTTGGCCCATATATGCCAGTATTTGATTAAGTCTTATATAACACTTTCTTTAGGCAATTTAGTCAATAATTACAATAATTTGATTTTATAGGACTTTTATATTGATTTTTTTTTCCAAAAACGTTTAACTATTTCTTTTGAGGACTTGTTAAATGTTTTTCCATTGATTTTAATGGGAATGAAATTTTATGTCTTCAATATTCAGCATGCAAGCATTAGATCTAGTATTACTTTATTAAAGATTAGTCTTTTTTTTCTTTTCAAAACTATTCATAATCTGGACTTCCTTTCCTTAATTATATTTTTTCCTTATAAAACACATGCTTACACTTCCTCCTTCCCTTTCTGAGTCCTGTCAGTCTAAACAAAATCATGGCCTTATATTTTTCTGTGGGTTAGGTGTATATTTTATGGCCTATATTTAAACCCAGAGCAGATTATGGAAACAAAGTAGATAGTAGACACACCACCTTACAATCCAACCACTCACACTGAGATTTTTCCTTTTAATTGAATTTTTAGTCTTCTTTATGGCTTTGATTGTTTCAATTAAATGGAGGACCTCTCGTGAACATTTTTTTTTTATATCTTGTTCATCTAAACAGAGGGGCTTACATGTGGCTGGCACATTTCAGTGGGAAAGATCACAGAGTCAAAAGTAGGCCATGTTGCTCTGAACACCTACACATTATTTTGAAGATGCCTTGCAAATATTTGTTCATGATAACACACTGTATAACCTTCCCTCTGTCTTTCCCTCAAATTCTCTGAGGCATTTTTTTTCTCTAACTGTTCCCTCAGGCAGCAAGAAACAAAATCTAACAATTAGTAGCTGTCACATTGTTCCGACAGAGAACCATAAAATATTGCAGAGGTTAAACTGTCTCAGGTTTATTTTCAGAGTAACAATTCTGGTCATTTATGTTTCTAACATGAAAGTTTTATATAATTGAAATTTTTTATATTAAATTAGTTGTAGTAACAAACCATGTTGTGTTTCCTCGTGAAAAACACTAATCTTCATTCAACAGTTTAATTCTAATTTGAATTAGAGTGCAATTGTAGTTTTAGGTAGATGAAGGTTGGATTCAAAGGAAGAAAAAGGTCTTCAAATAAGAACTGCTTTCTTAGTTACCACAACAGCTGTCTAGTCTTAGCATTTTTATCCTCTGAGAAAGGAAATGTTCAAGGCTTTATACACTGCTTTCATAAAGACAGTCATATTGTTCACAGTGTCCTTTGTATCCTTCCAACTTCATTATCCATTTAATGTAACACTTTTGTTTTAATGATTGTTTACAAAATGCATTCCATATTATTCAAATAAAAATGAATTTTTAAAAAATTAGGCCTTGTGTTGCAAAGGACATCTGAGGTCAGGTACCCTAATTCACAATGAATAATAATTAATCCATGTCACTTTTTGTTCTACATAGCATGAAAAGACGTGTCTGACTGCTGGTATTATAAAAACATGTTTGTTGAGGTAATAGATGTTATTAATCATTTATATTCTTATGGGTCTTAACAGCTTCCTTTCTCAAATATCTTTATAAACTGACATTACCAATAATTTTCTTTTGTGTTTTTAGTCTTAAAAATGTCTCTATTTGTATGACAAGGAAGTTGTGTTTTTGATTACACAAATAATGTTGCTGTAATTCAACTAAGTAAATGATAATTTTAATTTTTCTAATTAAACTATTAGACTTCAACATACCTCAAAATTTGCTGATATATTGTGTTAAGAAAAACACTGGAAAAATAGATGTCTCCAGATCTTCATTGTAGTATTCAAAATATATGTTTTATTTATATAATCAGAAAATCCTTGATTTATATAGAAAAAAAGATAGAGTCGAGTGTATTTCCACAGGGCCGTGGCCAAATCCACTGTAAGCCATATCCACAATGGCAGTACAGCACAGAAACAGGAAATAAAATTAATGACATTTGTGTAACAGAATTGTGCATATCCAAACCCAAAACCTTTGCATACATGTATGAGTTAGTTTGTAGAGGGCTTTCTCTTCATCAAAAGGAATATTTTTTCTTTTCTGAAGCTTTCCTTTGAAGAGAGAAAACAAAAGGCATTAGCATTATATTCTGTATGGACTGCATTGGACCCTTGAGACCTTGAGAGGGATCTGCATCTCTCAACTGAACACTTTTCAATTTCCTGTAAGATAAATAGTTCTGCACATGTAAAATGTTAGTGTATCCACATGCAAGTAAACAAAAAATATCCGCTCATAACAAGATGAATTAATCACGCTGGATCAGGGTCTCAGGGTCCTTCATGCAGCACTCTTCACTCTCCAGTTTGCTAACACTGTATGAGGACATACACCACCCTTGAAGAGAATGCCAGGTTTTAACAAAGAGTTTGGAATTTCCTGACAGTCATATCATACTTACTCCTAGCACTAGCTACTCACAGTGTTGCCTATTATGACCTAATCTTTTTAAAATCCAAAGAGGACTAAATATTTCCAGCACACCAAGCAACAAATAAGTAAAAGTGGCTGAAAATGACTGATTTATCATCTAAGTACTTTTTTTACATGACTCTGAAGGAACTATTATGAACCATCTTGACAAAAAGCCATTTTTAAAAAGTGTGCCTTTCTATGCATGTATACAACAGACTGTGTAATTACAGCATATGGGGTAAATAGTATATTTTTTTAAAAACTAGTATGCATACCAAAACACATGTTTACCTTAAAAACTGTAGTAGCTTTGAGGCAGTTATTGTAGTCCATCAGGTAAATAGCACACATTTCCTAAATGCTGCACAAATGTATGTTATTATGCAGTATGTGTGTCATTATATAATAGACTGCAGTGGCTTTGAAAAACAAACTATTCTGTTGTGTTAATACTTCTAAAAATTCATGACATCATATTTTTACTTCCCTATGTTAGGAATAAAATAATAAGAAGTAAAACAAAACAAAGTACAAAGGCAACTCAGAAACAATAATTACATCTCCCACCCCTCCAACTCCACAAAAAATCATTAGGGGTTTAATTTTTATCTTTCATCATTTCATAGCCTTTTCAGATGGAACAGAAGAATCTACTCAGTGTGGTATGAAAGGGAGTAAAAGGCTTAATTTTTGAGTGTTACTAATGTCCTATTTCCTTTTGCTGGAGAGAAATAATAGAATTTGCTTAGCCTTGACATCAAGATTTCTTTATCAAGTATTCTCTGCTATGATACGTATTCTATCTTCTTACACTTGTATGGTATATGCTGGAAGTATCAGAGTTATTGTTCTGGCTATGGGCCATGCAGAACTGAAATAGCACTTAAGCAGAAAATATGAAATATACTAAGACATACAGGAAAGGTTTCGCCAAAAAACCTCGAAACAAAAGCAATGAAAGGATTGAAAAAAAACAGCTTATGAAAAGAGATAAAAAAATAACAACCCAAAATTTTAAAATGGGTTCTGAGGGTATAAGTGTATTCCTTAGGGCATGATGGACCAAAAGAATGGAGGTCAAATACCCTTTCCCCTCCTTGCCAATCATATGCCTTCCAAATAAATCAAGTAGTCCTAAAATCTATGCTTACAAATCCTAGAGAAAAAATGCTATAAATTCATGGACCTATACCAGTGCAAGAGGAAAAGAAGAGACAAGATCAAGGCTGAAAATATAAAGCAAAGTCATCCAATCTTAGCATTTGTGGACAAAAATTGGAATTTGAGACACACCTTACGCTTTGTGGATCACCCATTCCTCTTTCCCCCCATGAGAAGGCATCACTTGCCCTCTATAATCCCTGTCCCATACTGGTGTCCTTGCCAAGCAGCCAGTTTAATCCTCTTCCCTCTATGCAGATGCAGGAGCCAGAGTTCCCTTGACTCATCACCCTCCCATGCCCAGTAAAAAAGATTGTAGCTGTAATCATGGTGGGTTACCCCAGCTCAGACATGGGAGTTAGATCATGTAGGTTATGGGTTTGGTTTTACCTTCCCCATTTGGAATAACTCTCCCAAAATCTTGAATCTCCTTTAGTTCATCCAACCACCTGGGTGAGCAAAGTACAAATACAGTTCAGTATTGATCCAGGTGGACAGAAGGTGAATTTGCACAGTCTAAATTATGTTATCACTTTAATAAGTGATACCAACTACTCTAGTAGGAAGAGTGTAGCTTAAAAGTCACAAAAGTCTTTAGCTCTTGGACTGTCCTTCATAAGGATAATATGCTGTAGTAATATTGAAGTGATACTTGATGGATCCTCATTTACATATACATGATTTTTTTCTTTGCTTAAATACTATCTCCATGACTGTAGAAGTATGGAAACAAAATATGGTTGTATCAGGATGAATCAGGATTTACTTGACTCAGGTGGATTTCTATTTCTAGAGCCAATAGAGGAAAGGATGAAATAACCCATTCAACCCTATTAATTATTTTAAGTCATAAGTGCAACTTCTTTGTGATAGTAGGTGACAATTTCAGCAGAATTTCTAAGAGTGCACAGAACACAAATTTTCTTCTAGTCCAAAAGATTAAATCCTCTGGACGGAGTCTGAATTTCATTCACTGGATAACCTGATTTCTACTTTCTAACCTGGAGAAAAAGAGTACTTACTGGATGAAAGACATACTTATATTTCAGTTTTTAGATGCAGAGAGTCAGACATGAACCAATATATTCCTTATATTATGAGAGGGTGATATGCATGAAAGCATTAGCATTTTAACGAGAAATATAGGAAAATGAAAAGTTTTTATCTAGGTAATCAATTAAACAAAAATTTAATTACCGAATTTGTATTGTTCACAAGTTGCAAATTTTCATTTTCATGACAGCACTAAAATGCCTCAAATTACCAGAATGAACCATAGTAATATAGTTAACAGACGGTAGGAAGCTTAGGATAATTTTCAAAATTTTTATATCTTGTCCTGATTTCAGAGTAAAAAATTATAGTTGACGGGGAAAACTATTTTGCTGCATTCTTTAGAGATTCCTTTCAATATACTGCTGAATTATACATACTGCTGCCTTTCACCCAGTGGTTTTCACAGTAAGGAATATGGCTAGACCCCAGGTTTTATTTACACCAAAGTGAACTTAAATTCAATGATTAAACTAATGAGCAAATCTTTTTATGCTGAGGATAAAAATTCTGTGTTTCCCATTTGTGTGTTTGTTATATTGGAATTTTGAGAGCAGTCACCAAAACTGTTCTTCCTGGAAAAGTTCACGGAAGCTAATGCCCTGCAATTTTCAGTGGTGAGCAAAAAATTTTCCATTTGAACTGAAAATCTTTTTTGGCTTTTCCAGAATAGCAGGTCTGAAAAGAAAAGCCCTTTTTTTTT
>VWZQ01013184.1:363077-406800 GCA_013397015.1 Myiagra hebetior | reverse complement strand
AAAAAGCCCTTTTTTTTTTTTTTTTTTTACATTTATAAATGTAAAATTATTTTTGTATACTTTCACATTTATTCTTATTTAGAGCAGCATTTATTTTTTAAATGTGCACGAAGAGGTTATCCAATGAAAACATGACAAAACTCTGCAGACAGCAATTCCCCTGCTTGCAGGAATCCTTTGGTATTTTAGCCCCAGTGATGGAGGAAAAGCAGTTTGTTATGAGTGCTGAATTGCTTTTTTCTTTTCACATGTAGTAGCACTTAAGTGTCATGTTAAGCCCGAGGCAGGAAGGACTTTAAATGACCTGTTCTGACTGGAATTGTGTTTACTGTACTTTTTTCAAAATGCAGTGCAGGATCCCTTTCCTTATCAGCCCCTAAAGTCTAACAGCTTGCAGACTCAAATTTCCCCTTCCAGGCAATGTTGGATTTGTCTGTTGTTTTTCACAGCAAAGAGTTTAATGAATTCTGCAGTTTGGATATCTGCCTTGTATTACCCAGTGCCACCCTCTGGGCTAGGAATCAACATTTTCCAGCTCCCAGAAATTGCCCAAAAGGCTGCTGGAAGCACTGCACATTGAGATGTGTAGGTACACATCCTTCTAACTGTTCACATCGGGAATTCTGTCAGAGAAGTTGTGGAAGCACTCTCTGTAGGACTAAACCAGTGAACAATTAAGCAGTGTCTGTAGGGAGTGATTGCCCTTGGCATTTGTGACTGCAGGTGTGGCATGCAGGCTTTGCTCATTCAAACCTTCACTGAATCCATATGGCAGAAGGGCCTTATAAACATAATGAATGTGGGAAAATCTCTCTGGAGAGAGACTCTCTACGCTGCTGCTCTCCCCAGTCACAGTTCTCTGGATTTCCTCCATCCAGACCTAACCTTGTGTTTTCCCAGCCTGCCTTACACCTGTAAAAGCTAGACCGTATCACTGCATCCCCTCTCCTTCTCAAAAATATGACTTCCAGAAATGAATTATTCCTTGAAGAAACCCTCCCCACTCCTTTTGCTATGTCCTAGAAATATCTTGTAGATTTGTGTTTGTATTGTTCCTTCACTGCCTATAGGTTTTAAATTCCTGACAAAGCAAGCTTTATTTTGCCTCATTTTGTGCTACCTACAGTGCTGGGTACACCAGGGTGTTACTGGCATGCTAACAGCGTAATAGGCAAGAGAGATGTTGCTGTATTTTCTTGGGTTACACTTTGATTTTTTTTCTAATAGGGGTAACTGTCTTGGACCTACACATATACAATACGTGCATGCAGCTTGGTTTCTTGTTGATCATCAGCACTAGCCTCAGTGGCAGCACTGCTGCATGACAAAAGGAAGGACAATAGTTCTACATCTTTTATCAGCAATGGGCTGGTGGTGCCACAGTAACTCTCTAAAATATTTGTATTCCCAACTTAGTAGCTGCAGAGGAACTCAAAATCAGCAATTCCTCAAGGATACCTCCTCCTTGTTTGCGTCTGTTTTTTACCTAGATGTTGTACATTCTTTAGGAAAAACATCAGGGCTGAACTGCAAAGACTATGTGAACTACAGAGGTAAAATCTGACAGAAACTTCATGGATTGAAGCGCACACTGGAGAAGAGCTGCTCAGCAGAAGAACTCAGCGTTTCTCAGGGGCTTTCTTGATCAGAGACAGTGCAAAACAAATGCAAGGACAGGCTGCTAACCATCGTACAGTATGATGAGATGCAAAGATATGGGAGGGAAAGGAAGAATCAGCATGTACCTTCAAGACTGGAAAAAAACCCAGGTATGCCACAAGTGGGATTTCCTGAGACTCAGTTTTGTCTCTACTGAACTATACCTCTGGATGAATCAAATGTGGATATTTGTAGTGCTAGAATAATGCAGAGTACCTTCATGTCTGAACTTCAGGCTGGTTTCCCTCATTAGGCAAAGGGCACCTAAAATGAAAACAGGGGTTTGCTAAATTAATCCTGGCTTTTTTTGACTTTCAGTCCTGCTGAAAATTTTTTAAAAATTACATACAGTTAAAAAATAATGAAGTAAGCACCAAACATGTAAGGCTGGCTGAATCACACTACATATGGCACTAGAATTGCTTCTCAGTTGAAATGCTGGTCTCTGAATATTTGCTTTTCTTTTGGAAGAAAAAATAAGATTTTCAGATTATTTTCGGACTGAAATAGTGTGCCTTTAAAACCAAAACTAAAACCCCCTATAATCAAAACAAATAATAGTGAAAGGTTTAGAATTTGGGATTTTTTTCTAGTTTTAAAGAATATTTGAACAGCATGTTGTCAGTAGTGAAAATTACACAAATTAATTGTCTAAGTCCTTCTCAAGAAGGCTGATCCCTCTATATTACTTCTGTATAATGCAAACATTATTTTTATTTTATAAGTCCTAAAATTAAATTAGATACACAAAAAATATTAAGATGAACAAGCAGCATTAAAACCAGTTTTAAATTAATTTCTTTTTTTTCCTTTCTGCTTTAATATAGGAAAGGACACTCTTCCACATAAATGTCATGCTTTTCAAAGGTGGTCTGTAGGAATTTTATTTTGATGTTGAATACCTGCATTTTTCCCAATGAAAATATCTCCAGAACACCAAAGTTATAGAATAGAACAAATTATGTTATTGCTCTCATGAAGGAACAAACATAAAGGTAACATACCATTTAACTGACTTGGGAAGTTATCAGGAGTGCACAAGAAAAAGCCTCCTATATATAAATTACTTCTGAGGTTCAAAACAAAATTAAGAAAGTGTAGAAGTTTGCATCCTAAAGTAAAATTAATCCATTACTCTTGTTTAGACCATAATCTTGAAATATTTGCCTGTATATTTACCTTAAAATTTTGAAAATAATTCCAGACCTTTATATATAGAGGCGATTGAACATATCTTTGAATGATTTGTTGCTCTGTTATAGAGGCAGAGATGAATGAACCAAATTTAAGTCCAGTTTTATCTCTTTCTTTTAGCTGTTGCTAAATACAAGGGCTTTATAAAGTACTATGTTTTTAAGAATACATGGCAATTGTGGCAGGTCAATGAGACCTAATTTTGAAGAAGATGAGAATTTCACTGCTGTTCTGGTATCACTTCCTCATTTCTTGCTTTCCACAAAAAGTCTAGACGTGCCTGAAGAAAATTAAGGAAATGGAAGAAAAATTTGAGAAGGCAAGGCAAGGCAAGGGAAATCAAAAACAAATCCCCCAAAACTAACCTATTGTGGCTTCAATTCATCTCAACACTAATCCCTTTGTCACAAGAATATTTTTCCATTCCTCTGAAGCTGCATTGCTGTAAAGCTAAAGGAATATGATGATGTATCAGGTTATTTTTCTGTTTTATATATACATATTTCAAATTCCTGTATCTAAGCCATATGATTCTCAGTCCCTTTTCTCTACTAACAGTTAGTTTAAGAAGTGTGAAAGGAATTGCAGCTAAGTTTCCAATCTGAGCTTTCTCCATCCTTTTTGTAGGCGATGGTTTATGGGAGCTTTTGATCTGCACTATGAATGTCAACTAATGTTTACTTCTTAGAGATTTTTCCTCTTCCATATGGTTCCAATTCATTGCAGATCATGCTTTGTTTCCAGAAGTCTTCTACTCAAGCCTTGCTTTTACAAAGTGAAATCATTCTATATTATCTTCTTGGTCCTTTATCAACAGTGCAATTGTAACCCCTTTGTAAGACTTTTGGTAGCAGAGATTTTGAAGGAGTAGCAGAGAAATCCAACCAAAAGATGCTTGCCTTTATATATTGAGTATCCATATTCCCCTTATGACATCTCATCTGAAATGTGTTTTCCTTCAAGTTCAAAAATATGATGTCCATTCATTCAGTCCACTTATATTAATATACTTATCTCATTTTTAGCTAAGCTAGACTACATAGTCACAATCATAAAAAGGGTTATTGATGAGGAGATGAGGACAAAATAATAAAAGGTAAGAACTGCAGTATAATTTCTTTAACAGACTCAATTTACATGACTTCCTTCAGTTTAACACCTTAATTCTTGTAGTTTAGGGACAAAATCCAGTGACAGATCAGGATATATTTAATGTCTTAAAACTGAATTAAATGGCCTCCCTGCTAGCTGAATCACCTATAAGTTCATATTTTTTCCAGCACAAACTAGGGAAAAAAGGGATCTTTTCATCTTTAACTTAAAATTTTGATAGTAAAGTTTTTTCTTTAAAAAAGTAAATGAGTAGCCTAACATATTTCAGAATTGAGGAACAACAGAGCCCCAGATACAAAGGTCTCTTCCACTTGAGAAGGCCTAAATGAGATTGTATTCTAATATTTTCAAATGCCTTTTTTATTTCCAATGAGCCAAATCTAAAATCCTAATTTCTCCCGGAATTTAAATGCTCAGACTTGAAATTTAATTTTTTCTCTGTAGCATCTTCTCATCAATCTAAGCACTGCACCTGAATGTCTATTATCAAAGTATAATAAAAAGAGAAAAACATCACTTTTTTGTTCTTTCCTTGAGCAGCCTCCCCACAGTATTTTTAAGCAGAAACTGGTTCTGCAAATACAGAAACATATTAGCTCAGTACAGCATTACAAAAGTTTTCCACTTCAAACAATAAAGAAAGCTACTATTTCCCTTAAAAAATTCCAATGAAATGCATTCACTGAAAAAAAGATAGACACATATTTGTTAAATATAGTCTCAAAATGAGAGAATGTCAAAATCCCAGAGATACAGGGTGTTCCTAAATTTAAGTGCAGACTTCCCTACAAGGAGAAAAGAAAAATCTGAAAGCCTGATTAGCTGTCATAAACCTATTTTTAGTACAATTTAAGTACAAACATAATTCTTCATATGGATTTATGAATGATTTTACATTCATTTTTTTACTGGGACTTGACTAACATTTTTTATTCCAGTTGTGATGTTTTCTCTGTATTGTCATTGTGTCCTATTCTTTGTCTCTAATGGAAAAGAAATGTCTTGCAATAGAAAACAAAATACACAATCAGACCGAACACGTTGAATTACCCTCCTTCTGGCTTTCTCAGGGTGTGCCAACCTTACTTTTAGTGCTACTTTGTATTTAAATCAGTAGCTAACAGGCTTTTGTATTACTTGCAGAACTTACCATATCCACAGTACTAAGCAGGTAAGTATTATATAAAAATATATTTTAAGAGTATGAACACCTATCTCAAATACTCTGAGCCTTCATAAACTTTTTGCAGAAAGATGATTTTTTAAGAAAGCTGATAAAACTTGAAGTAACTCTAAATAAAATTTAAACAAATGTTAAATGTGTTCCAGAAGAAAGGAAAGGAAAGGAAAGGAAAGGAAAGGAAAGGAAAGGAAAGGAAAGGAAAGGAAAGGAAAGGAAAGGAAAGGAAAGGAAAGGAAAGGAAAGGAAAGGAAAGGAGGAAGAAATGTATAAAAGCGTACTCAGTGGTTCATATCAAGTAAGAAAATTCAGAAATAAGTACAAAATATGCCTTCAAAACCAAATTCATGACTATTTAATACAGGAAGAGTTTTTCAAATATCACACTTAGAATGATTAAAAGCAGAATGTGAAGAAGATAATATTTATTGGAGGCATTTTCATTCCTAGACAGGTTATCTCTGGTCCTGAAACAGTGCTGGAAAGTGAAGTTCTTTGTTTCATGAAGAGCAGTCTGTTTCAAAGCAAAATTAGTGCCTTTTCTGTCCTACTATTGACCTCGACTTTGACCTGGCTGGACCACCCTTACTAGAATGGGAGGTAATAAAGTCCCCAGGCTGGCTCAGCCCTAGGTCTCAGTTAAGCAGAGACTATCAATCATGTGAAATTAAGCGTAGTGGTTTTGTGATGTGGACATTTACTAGGAACAAAACTGAGATCACCAAAGACTATTCATTTACATTTCCAAAGAATACTTAAATGAATATCAAGACATTAAAGTAACATTTCTGAAGTTTTTAACAATTTTCAGGTGATTGAGAAATCTATTTTTAGAAATTAATGGAATTACATTGTTTTGAAATTTAGTGTTTTAAACATAAATAAAGAAAATGCTTTGCTTTAAAACAAGTTTTATTATCCTGTGTGCAATCAGGAAACACAACATTTCCAAGAAAAATTCTGTAGTGAACTATTTATATTTTTTATATTTTAATTGACATAAAAATGAAGAAAATTCTAAGTGTTAATCAAAATTAATCACTTTAAAATTCAGTCTTGGAAACTGTTAATGCTTAGATTTCAAGTATAATACTGCAAAATACAGCAGGCTATGCACGTCATCTAACATTATCCGATTCAGCTTTAAGTTTTTGCTCATCAGAAACTCTCAGAGAGCTGACAAGATTGTTAGAAGTCAAGGAGTTGATGAATATTTGTTTATACTGCTAACATAGTTCTTAAGGGTCCCCAGGGATGTAAATCCTATTACTTTCAGCACTACTTAAATTTTGAGAATTTGTCCATCTCAGACAATTTATATAGGAATATAAATAGGATATATAGGATATATAGGATATATAGGATATATAGTTTATATAGGAATATAAATCTCAGACATAGGAAATAAAACCTACAAAGCAGAGGGTTGGAGGGACAAAATAAGAAAAGCAAGATGTGGTTGCTGCGCAGAGCCAGTGTCACAAGGCAACATGATGAAGCACCCTCACTGTCAGATGGCATTGCCTCCTTTTAAAGAGCTGAAGTGTTATGAAATGTTTTGCCGTAAGATAGCACAGGTTAGCTTGTGTATAAAGGAGGCACGCTGGCCTGCCTGGACACTGCCTGCTCTTCATACATTGACAGGTGAGCACTGGACTGAGAGAGGCTTTCCCCCTTTGAAGGGAATCCCTGCTCACATAGAATATTCGCTTTTGCTGAAAGAGAGCCTTTCACAGGTTTGCTCTGCTGGAGAGAGAGAGGCCATTTCTTCCATCTTGTCTCAGGATCTAGCCATAGTCTGTTTTCCTATACCCATTAGTCAGGGTAGCTGTTCCTGTAGCTTATCTTCACAGTCAGAAAGTCTATAAACAGATTTAAATAAACGCTCAGTTTCTGAAAGAAACTTTTGCACTCCCCAGAAAATAGCCTCACTATCCACCACGGGGTCATGACCCCCAGGTTGGGAATCAGCAATACCAAAGATACCCTGTGTCAGTCTCATGTGGCTCAACACTGCTGAAGGCTTCTGTCTTATTATTCTCACACCTGCAGCAGAGACATGGTTGAGTCCCCTAATGTTGATTGTCAAGTCTCCTTTCACTGCTAGGCTTCCTAAATTTTATTTGCAGAGGTTTTACACCATTGAAGAGAAGAATTTTCTCCATGTAGAAATTCTTCTCAGGGATGCCACCTGGGAGACATCTTTTTCATCATGCATAATACAAAGCGTTTTATTAATGGTGGAGATCAGATCATTCTTGCTGTCCTAAAAACAATTGACTTGATCCCATGCTGTTCTATGTAATCTTACAAAAAATTGCTTTTATTCAAGCTTTGATTCATCTTCAAGTTTAATTAAAAAGTAAAACAATCAATCAAAACTTCTCCAATACCTAAAATTTCCCATTTAACATTTTCTGGTATTCAAGCTAAAAGAATAAAATTGCAAAATAGTTCCTTTCTTTTGAAAAAGCAGTGTGAGGGAGGCTGCTGTTGAATTTAGCAAAGCAATGTGTAATTTGGCAGCTGAAAGGTTGATGCCATCAGGAGCTCTTCAAACTTATTTGCTGAGAAATCAAGATGATTGATACCCGTTTGTCAGGCTGCTTTCCTGACAGAGTGAATGCACAACTTGATTTCAGGACTTGGTCAGCTTTGTTGGTCCAGAGCCTTCATTCTGCATTTTATAATGCTCTGCTGACACTAGAAAAATTCCTATTTTTGTTTAAAAATCTTAATCTCTGATAACTCCATTGGCTGTCAGTATTCTGGTATAATTATTCTACCGGCTTTCCTTATCATTTGGCATTTTGGTTAGTGCTGCTGTGACCAAACTGATACTGAGTCAGTTAAGTGGTGCTATCAGTGGTGAGCATTGAATTTCACTAATTGCATTTCCTTTTAATATTTTCTGTATGTAGTTTCACACACTCTTGGAAAGCAAGTCAAAATCCTACACAGATGGATTGCACAGCCTTATGCTTCCAGCTCTCTGCTTCATAAGGTTGGGAAACTCTCATCACCAGGGCCAATCATGGGCTTAGTTTGACTGGATAACTCTGTCCTGATGAGACCAGGTTGCAGGACTGCAGAATATTTGTCTCACTGATAAATTATAATGAGGAGAAGGAAAGGAGATTAAAACCGCTCCAATATCTTCTGACAAAAACTGTATTCTGTTCACAGTATGGCCCTGAAAAAAAAATTTTAGATGCATTTACTAAAGATAGGACCTCTTGGTATCTCAGACAGCAACTGACATTCTAAAACTTAGTATTTTGAGTGAGTACATCAAGATTAATGGTATTTATCATTCTTATTTTTTCCCATATGACAACCTAAGGAATGCTGAAAGGACCATATATTTGATTTTAGTGATGAGAAGGAAGAGAAATCAGTGTTTGAACAATGTCCCTACACCTTTTAACTCTAAATTGAAAAGAGGCACATAACCACTATGTTGCCTTAGAAATTCTTTCTACAAATGATATTAAATTATGAGGAAATAAAATTGTGTTCATAAAGTTCCTAATGTACAATTGGTTTGAATAGTTTATTCTAGACCTGAGTCATATTCCTTCATTGTTCATATTCTCATTTAAAAATCCCAATCCTTCAACTGTCTCAGAAAAAAGAAGCAACTAACAAATGATAATAGACAGATGGATCTGACTGAGGTGGATATGCCTTTACAAGAACATACATTTCATTCACGTGACCTCACTGCAATCAATTGTAGAGACTATTGTGACTCTTCCCCCTCCCCAAGTAATATAAAATTCTAACTTATTCCGCTCTGCATTCCCTCCTCACACTGGTGTAGTGCCTGTGCATGCATACAATAGAACTGAGAAACAATGTAAACAAAGAGTAACTTTTCTGTATGGTTTATATAAGGGTATTCAGCGTTTTGTAGGTTCAACATCATAAAAGCTTTGACTTTCAGATAGGAAGATAGATTGTTCACCAGAACAGTGTGATTGATAGACATGCAAGTTGTCAGGTACAATCATCAATCTTGAACAAACTCCAGGACATTAAACTTTAAAAAAAAATCAGGCAACCTATTTTCAAGCATTTTCTGCTTCACCACTGCTCTGTATATGGGAGTGAAAAGTGTCACCTATTGCACATGTCGTTTACTTTCAGTGTGCTCATCAGGTCTTTCTTCTTAAGGAACAATGGGAAAAATACCACAATAGGAAACCCTCTAAAGTAAAACTACGCTCAATAACATCAAGCTGAGATACAGCACTTTCACTGCTTTTATTTTCCTCCATGCTTAGTAATGTAATAACACTAGGCATTACAGACTCACACATTATGGAGCATGATTGAAAAGCTCTGAGTATATGAGAATTAATCTTCTTTCATCATGACAGACTAGGATATTAAAAATGGTCCCACTTGTATAACTATTGAAAATTGCTTTTGGTATTCATTCAAGTAAAAGAGGTTCAAAAATTCTTTTTGAAAACTGCATGAGAACAGAAAATCTGAAAAGTATGCAAAGTACCATAAGAAAGAGATTTCAAATGTATTTTGAGTATCAGAGATAGATTCTGTGGCAAAGATGTGGCAAAGAAATTGTGGTACTGCACTGCATCTAAATGGGTGGTTACCAACTTATCTAGTAAAATAAATATATGTGGCAAATGACACATACCAATTTAATGACACTTTGAGTTCATGTGAAGTTTGGCAGAGTAATAAAAGTCTTATCTCTTGCCTCCACTGTTATTGCACAGATTTAAACTGCTGTCTCAGAGGCAGTTTTACTATCTTTTTCAATCTCTGCCATAAAAGTGAGACTTGATTTGCTCAGCATGAGAACAGATCAATAAAAGCTGAGTTACACAGTGGATTAGATCACTAACTCAGAGATCAAAGATGTTAAATACAAGTTGTATAGGAACAGTTAGATCAAAAGTTAAGTTCAAATGTACTGTACTTGTTTGTAAGTCTCAAAATAAATATCAACCTGAAATGAAAAAAACATTGAAAAATTGTCCGTTTTATTTATTTTATCTAGAAAAAAGAAATAGTCTAGTTTCTGAACAGCCAAAGACAAGATTACTAATGCTAGAATAATATTATTCTAGGATTTGATTATTCTAGGTAATTTTTCTCATTACTATATCAGAAATCTATCTATTTCATCTTCCAGAAAGAGATTCATATTAAAAATTAACTGTGTTCCACAAAGAAGAAAGGTCAATGATTCCTGAAATATTTTGAGGTACTGGCAATATCCTGAATAAAGATCTCTTGCCTCCTAAATATAACTTTTTTTGAAATTATCAGTCAATTTTTTTAAAAAAATAGTTTCCTATTCAACAAGGAGATATTTGTTTACTTATATGGGTAAGGTTCACAAAAAATTATTCAATTAAGCTACTGTTAAGAACTAGAAAACATACTGGTGTCTGCAGCTTGCACACAGACATATGCAATGGATTGTATATTATCCATAACATAAACTCATGTCAATGAATATTTTGTATTGAGCAGCACTAGTTATCTATATAGGTATAAATGTTGTGAAATTACTCACATCTCAATGGTCATTTTAGTTTAAAACTCTGTACCACTTCTTTAGCATAGAAGTTGATTCTTTTCCTTTGAAATTTATGTAATTTCAACTCATGCTAATATGAGATTCTTTTAGGGCAAAACAGCTCTTTTTATTTCCAGTACAGTATAATGCCATTCCTTATTGAAAAATAAAAGAAAATTTATAGGAAACCTCACCAGCTTTCTTCTTTCTTTGGAATTCTTTCTTGATTTTTAAGCAACTAAGTAGCTGTGTCAGATAATTCTCTAAGCATTCAGTGTGTGTGATTCAAATGCAGATTCTGACTACTACTATCATGAAGTGCAGGAAAACAATAATTTTAAAAAATAATCCTCATCTATTGATTAAAAATACAAGACAGCAGGGTCCTGGGGCCTGTACACAGTTTTTGTTGTAACACAGCTATATTGTAGATGTTTGAGAAGCAAAACTGGAGCATCATGATTTTTGAGTCTCTAAAATTCTTTGACATGGTGTAGAAAAACAGTGCTTTATTAGAAACAATAATTTATGTTAGTCATTTTAAGACAAAGAATTTATGTATGTTTGCTTTCTATAATTATTGCTAATCAGATAGCTGATTGGCTTATACAAGCATATTTCAGTTGTTCATTTTAAACATCTAGAAAATAGCATTTTCTGAGGAGAAACAAATTTAATGATTAGTATTAGTTATTTAATATCACACTAAATATAATGTGCACTATATAAACCATAAAAAAGACCTTCCTTGGATTGCTTTAACTCCTGTGAATTATTGTTTCCCTTTCCATATTTTTAGGTATTACCTGCTGCTGTTCACTTATAGGAATATGTGGAAATTAGGGCTATTAATGTATAGACTTCTAGAAAGAATTCTCAGATGAAAATGAAAAAAAGTTTATCACATTCTTTCTTGTATACATGGCAGATGATGCATGCAAGGACACAATTGATACCAAAGTAATTTCTGAATGCCCTACGTTTACCTGGTTTTTTTAGGAACTACACTTATTTAATTCCTGTGTGTTCTCAGTCTGGCATGAAGCAATCCCCACCATTAGCCCCCCTCTCCCCAGGATGATTAGTGGCAGATGTATTCCTCAAATTCTCTTGCATGGTATCTGTCCTTACTGCTGCAGCCCTCCTGGCAAGTCAAGGTCACTAAGAAAATATTGAGTGCCTCTCATGGGAAGACTGCAATCTCTTACAAGTGCTAAGCTGCCTATTATTTTTAAGGAAATAGAGAAGAAATCAGGACGGTGAATATCTTTCAGATAACAACTATCTTCCACTATTTTAGCATTTTCAGGTAGATCCTCTAGTGGTAACAATAATCTGCTTTCGAGGTGCTAGCTATCTTCTCCCTTATTTTCTGCATTGATCAGGATATGACAGACAGACATGAAGCTGATAAGTTTGTTTGACTTATTGTTGTTGATAAACAAAGATTCAATGTCCACTCTGTAATTCTTAGATATGTCAGATTTTTTTAATACTGTAAATCACACTTTGCTTTTGGTTGGATGTTTTAAAAGGATGGGACAATGCTTTTTTTTTTTCAATATGCACAAAATGTGATAAGACGAAAGTTGTGGGAGACTTTGGGGAAGAGTCTTGTGGCATGGTGGAATTCTATACTGAAAGAGTATTTTCACCATTCGTCATAAAGAATATAGCAGTATCTTAGTCAATTTTCTGTTATCTCTATCCGTCCCAAATGCTGCTGAATATCCCACTGGAAACCAGTTTTGAACGTGGACATGACCACGTTCACTGAAGAAGAGTGAAAAAGGGTCTGGTTTTCAGTGGTAGAGGGAATAGGTGAGTGGTCTGCCATTTGAGCACCTGTGACACTGTTTATAATTCTTCTGAGGATGAACAAAATTGTACTTCCTTGATGAAAAATCATGATAAATCCTTCAACTCAATTTTAAATCAAAATATTTATATTTTAATTTAGTTTAGTAGTAATTTAAAAGAAAAAAAATAATTAAATGCATGAATTATAGCCAAATCATAGTAAATTGAAAATTGACATATGCTGGCACTCAAAATGAGCAGAATGCAATGACTGAAGTCATACTATTGCTTCTCCCTGCAGAACACATTGTTTTCATGTGGTTTTTTGCGTTTTCATGGGTTTAAATGTAGGTGAGTATAATGGCACTTCAGTTTCACTGACCAGATAAAAGTGAGGGAAGGCAGTGAAAAGTATGGTGATAGAGAGATTATTCATTTAAGATTTAAGTAATGACAAATTGCAAGAAGATTATTGTAACAAAGGAAACTGCTGGATGCACTGCTCTGGGTATCCCACCTTTCTCTTTCAGAATGCTGAATGTTTTTAACTGAACCCAGTGTGAAAGCATCTGAAGAGAAAAAACACTCATGCTAGAAAAAAAGTCATGTTAGTTTATAGATGTCTTGTGCAAGAGAAATGTAAATACAAACTCTCAGCTACTTTGATAATTAATTGCATAACACATTCCATATGTTTGAATTGAATTGCTGAAAATGCATCTTTCATTGGTAAAACACACAACTAGTGCAGCTTTTGTGGAAAAAGGAGAATCAAAATAACTGTTTACAAAACATAAATTAAGTCACAAGTGTACACTAATAAGGTCATTGAATATTGAGTTAATTTTCATGCAATAAAAGTTAATACAAAATATATTTGCTAAATATAAATAATTTAGTTATGTAATTAGAACTGGCAGGAAATTACTGAACTAATTGAAGTAGAACTCCATAAGCAATTTACCTCATTAAAATTTTTTACAGTCTTTCATCTGCATCAAAGTTATTATGTATTTAGTTTAAATAATAATAAAGGAGGCAAAATCAAGGTTAATTGGCATTTTAATTATGAATATCTCAATTAAAATTATATTATATATAGAAAAGTCTTCCCCTGTAAATAACTAAAATATGGTCTCTTATTTATTCTGCAATTTGAAGAACAGAATGAAATCAAATATAGATTTCTTCATTGTGAGTTCTGTCATGTGTATTGATGGAAATACACAATCCACATTTTTTATTAACCCCTTACCACTTCAATAAATACTTTTAGGGGGGGAAGTCTGTTCTCATGCTATTCTTTTATAAAGACTGCTGCACACAGCAGGGTGCATTCTGGGTGGATTTTCCATTGGATAGGAGAAAAATCCACTGTCCCTGCATGAGCACTAGATAAAAGAGTACAGAGTTAGGCTAAAAATGTGCAGAATAAATTTCCAAACCTTAGACCAATGGGTTGACTTTCTTGTGGCTTGCCACGACAATTCTCAAAGACATTTTGGGTCACATGCAGAACGTGCATTTTGGTACCTTTATGTCTTCTGTGAAAGGTGGTTCTTGCTTTCAAGTATCTTAAGGTTGTCAGTGGATTAAAGGCAATAATGCAGAAAAAAATCCAGGTAATCTGCTTTACCCATCATATAGAGAAGAACCTGCTTCAGCAATTTGACAAGGGGATTTCCATAATTTCATATGGGTAAGAGCAAATTGAAAAAAACCCCAATTTAGATAGACAAAATTAATACAGCTTTCCATTTTTGTTATAATTGCTAGGTGGCTTTTCTCACTGTAAAAAGTGCAGTAAATTGTTTGATACACAAATACTAGTGAAAAATGTAATCCCCATCACTTGTCTGTCTTTCCAGTTTAGTGACTATTCCCCTCATATCTTGTTTAATTTTTGTTAAATTATTTTGCATTTTGAACCCTAGACTCCATATGTATTTATATATGTATGTATATATATATATAGAATACTGTCATATAATTACTGTAAAAAAATTTCAATATTCATGACAAACCACATTTCTGTAAATGCATTGGTTGAATGTTCAATTTAACCTGGTTCTTTATTTTTGGTGGTTGTTCAGCCACATATCTTTCTACATCAGAAGAAAAATTATATGGGAATGAAGAGATATGGATTTCATTTTTTTCCACAAGTAACAGGATATGGAATGAAATTTCATTGTATGAATTTCAGTTTTTCATTTTCCTCATCATTCTTCTACCAAAGACCAGTTTTCTGGCACTTGCTGAAAGCAAATTTCCCTCCTTTAAACAGAAAGAAAAAATCTAACAGTGGTTTCATTCATGTTTGATGTAAGGTATGTAAATAAATGTCATGCTCACTCTTAACAGAAGGATGTTTCTAGATGTGAAAACAAAATATAGTCAGGCTATTTAAAAGATTAATATCATGAGATACCACCTGCAGTCACCCAAGAGCCAGGTAACCTGGGCTTACTTTTTGAGCACACTGCTGGATAGACCTTATCTGATTGAAATAAAGGGAAGAACTTAATATTTGAAGACTTTTCATTATATTTAAAGGCTTTATTCAAGATATGAAACAAGAGAACCATTCAAGGGAGCTTTTTTATTTGTAGAAAAAGATAATCCTTTCAAAGCATTTTATTATTTTTAAGATTGACACAGGTAGATGTTGTTTTTATTTTTAAAACTCAAAACAACAAAAAATGCATTCCCTTAAAAATAAGAAAAAAACAGGCATTCAACAATAGTTTTAATATTGAGGGATTGCAATTTGCTTTTGTAGAAAAGACAAATAGAAACAACATAAACACAGATACTTTCAACATGAAATTCAGACTGGATCTTTCAGAAACCTTGAAAATAACACTCTGAGTGGTATTCCTACCTTTAAGTGTATTGACTGCACCCTCAAGTTCAGGGTTATTCACAGATTTCCTGATGGCATATTTTCACTCCTCCTCCAGGCCATTAAAGGTATTGAAGTGGATAGTTGCTAGAACAAACCTGAGGCACTACAGTGAGGCTGGCCTCCAGGAAGAGCAGAACCTCCTAACCCATGCAATGGAACCTGATGAACCCGTCATTTGTTTACACATCAAGCAGTCCCCCTGCCTGAATGCAATTTTTATTAGAAATCACACTAAACAAGATATTTTCTGAAGCAGCCAAATAGACATATATTAAACAGGCAGGTTAATAGAAGGAACTTGGGCAAAAAAATCCTTACTCTCATCTCCAGTGAGAGACAGGCCCTTGCCTTCTTTATTCTCACACTTCAGCAACTTTGAGTTATAGTCTGCACTGTAAAGGAATATGTACAAATGTGTCCATACACTAGCAATATATATTTTATATATCTATCTATATCTGTACCTGTCTATATCTATATGCACAAATATATATAAAAGATCATCTATCTTCTCACTTGTCACTTCCATACCTTGACTTTGACTTTGCTTTTATCAGAGATCCTCTTCCCCATATGCCTTTCCCTATGGTCTCAGTTCCTCTCCTGGAAGCCTGTCCCTTTTCCTTTCCCTCCATGTACCCAGGGAGATGTCAGTAATTGTTTTACTTTGAAGGAAATTGCTGCTTAACAGGTTTTCATAACACCTTGATGAAAATAATTACAAAATTCCTACTATAAGTGCTGTGATAAATTCCGGATGCCACATGCCTAAATTTGGATGTGTGTTTGGAAGATGAAGGAAATGTCAATGAAGACAAGTTAAATGTTCTGTTTGCTAGTTGAGCTCAAATTTCGAATTTAGAAAGACTGTATTAGGCCTAACTTGGTAGCTTAGTCAGTATTTATCTTCTAGTATGACTCAGAAAACAGATGAAGATTCATAAAGAATTTGGGATGATAACAGAAAATATTTTATTTTGTGAGAACTCCACAGCAAGGTACTCTTTCATTAGGCTGAAAGACTGAAGGAAATACCTGGCCAGGTACTTCCTGGCCAGTTACCTGCTTTCCTGAGGATAAAATGTTGTGTAGAGCTTGTAATTGTCTTTCTTACTCTTCATCCATGCCCAAGTACTTTGGGAGCACTAGAGGAACGATCGCCCTCTTTGCAGGCTGGTGGCTAAAGAAAGTCTTTATTTCTTAATGACATTCCCATTACTTGATGAATGCTTGAAATGAAAGGAAGTTTCTAACAGTAAGGCATTCTTTCCAGCTGTCTGGCAAGAGGCTAATATCATGTACTTCATTTGGGGAGAAAACCCAGCAGCAGCAATGTTTCTGCACTCCACTATATATTTCCATAAGGGAAAAAAATTTCTTCAGTCTGGGTCCTCAGGTTTCACTGAACAGGTCACAAAGGTAACAAAATCTTACAGTATCTCTCATACAATAACAATTGATGCATCTGAAATATGACAGGATTAATTTCTATTTCTGTGATTCTGATTCTTTATTACTATGTGATTAAAGAGGAAACTGTTTCCTAGCACAATATACAGACCTCTCCAGAACAACACACACAATTTTGCTCACATTTTACACTTCCTAAGAGTTATGGATACTCTTCTGGGATGTGCAGTGCAGTACCCTGGCTTCTCTCCTACCTTATACCCCAGCTTGTGCAGCACAGCTCTTTCCATATTTAGCTGAGAAGGCGTCTTCAGTATTTGGGACTTGGGGCACAAAGTAAGAGGATGATGTTGTGCCGGACATGCAGCGCTTAAGAGGACTTCTCCATGTGGTCCCTGGCTTTTGGCCTGTGTTGGGCTTTCATGTCCAACCTTCTTGTTTGATCTGCTGCATTTTCTTAAGCACTGGAGAAAAGCAAATAGAAGTGTTGTGCTACTTCATTACTTAAACAGACATACTAAGTTCGATTTTGCATTTTTTATTTTTTCATGAGTCAGAACTTTACAGTACTGCTAGTGATAGGCACAAGAACTTTGTACTATATAATTCCCTTGAGAGAAACTGAGGCAGGATTTATGGCAGTAAATCAGGCTTGGCAGTGCTAAGGGTAACACAGAAAAATAAACCTTTGATGAATATTTTTTAAAAATCTCTGTTTCTATGAGTTGCGTTGCTCTTTTGAGTAATGTGAATGCCTTGTGGCAGAGCTGGAGTCAGGAAGAAATGTCTGTTTCCCTTTTCCACAGAAAAAAGATCATTAACATCCCTTGTTTATTTTAAGTAGGTATAATGAGGAGATTAAAAATGGTTTTGAAGCTTGCATATCTCTAAGTGACTTTTTAGTGTCAGTGCAATGTTATAACTAACCTACAAATGATAAAGACAGTAAATTTTTTGGTTTTCTCTTGCCTAATGACTGTTGATAAGCATCTGTGATAAGACTTTAAAATATGAATGTCAAGGTCTGAGACATTTCTTTGGCTGGGCAAAAAGATCTTAAGAAATCTTGAAGAAAGTGTTGCTATTTTTCACCATCACTCACCAAGCACAGAATTGTTTCTTGTAAAAAGAAATCTGTGTTAAAACAAAAACTGAGATTATGTAGTTACGAATCACATAAATGCACAAACATGGGCACAATATTGCATAAAAACAGTAGAAGAGTGAGCTGGTTTTGGCTGGGGTAGAGTTAATTGTCTTACAGTGGCTGGTTATGGGGCTGTGTTTTGGATTTGTGCTGAACACAGGGTTGATAATACAGAGATGTTTTGTTATTGCTGAGCAGGGCTCACACAGAGCCAAGGCCTCTTCTGCTTCTCGTACTGCCCTGCTGGTGAGGGGGCTGGGGGTACATGGGAGGCTGGGAGGAGACACAGCCAGGACAGGCGACCCCAACTGACCAAAGGGATATTCCAGACCCTGTGACATCATGCTCAGTGTATAAGTACAGGGAAGGAGAAGGAAGCAGGGAGGAGCATTTGGAGTGGTGGCATTTGTCTTCCCAAGTCACCATTATATGTGATGCGTCCCTTCTTTCCTGGAGATGGCTGAACAACTGCCTGCCCGTAGGAAGCAGTGAATTAATTCCTTGTTTTGCTTTGTTTGCATGCACAGCTTTTGCTTTTCCTAATAAGCTGTCTGTATCACAGCTCATGAGTTTCTGCCTTATACCCTTCTGATTCTCTCCCCAGTCCTGCTGGTGTGAGAGTGAGTGAGCAGCTACCTGGGCTTTGGTTATTAGCTGGGGTTAAACCATGACAAGTAGAAGCATATTAATAATCACAGGAAATAAAATCAAATGGTGAGTGACAAATACAACATATCTTTCTTTTTTTACTCACATGCACACACAAACAATACCATTGCTATCTATTAGCTTTCCTTATCACTGTGGACGGCTGAAATCAGTATGTGACTTTGACGATAGTGTAATGTCAAATCAAAACAGACATAGCTAAGATTCCCTCTCTATTTCTTCAGCTTTCTTATTTGGTGAGAAGAATATTCATATTCTAGGTTATTTGTGATACCCAAAATTCTAATTGAGATAAATGATTACCATACAACAAATTAAAACATATCATCTGGGCCGGTGTGCTTTGTTGAATTCTGTTCATGAAAGTGTGCATATAGGAGAAAATTCTGTCATGTCAAGGCTTGGTGTTACTAAGTTAAAATCAAGTGTGTTTTCAGTTGGCTTGAGGGGAAACAGTTCTCAGCAGAGCGTAACCTCTGTAAATAGGAAGTATTTGACATTTTCAAGTTTTTAAGCATGAATTCCTTTCAGCTAAAGTTGTTTTCTGCTTCTAGCATGTTTGTTTGTAAGGTCTATGTGCAAATATGCTCTCTGAATTTTACAGTGTTGGTATCTAGTCATATAAAGGCATAGAAAATTTTATGAAAATATATTTTGAAAAGGTAATTCCAACAGTTTGTTTTATAGAAATATTTTTTTTTTAAAAAAAGAGATGTTAAAGGAGTTGCCAACACTATAAGAAAAATAAATTGCCACTTCTATAGAAAAACCTATACCTAACTGTGTCATATGTTAAGAATGGACAGCTTCTTTTCATAGGATTTTCCAATAAAACCGAGATAGTTAGTAGCAAATAAAAAGGATAAATTTCTAGCAGCAAATTTTTGTAGAACTCATGACATTTTCTCAATTAGACCTTAACACCATATCTTTATCGATAAGATAGAGTGTCTGAGGCATCCCAAGACCTGTAATGAGAACATCTGTTGCCAAACTCCTAAAGAGGTTCCCAGTTCACTGTTGGCCTTGCTCACCTGGCACTCTCCCAAACAAGACAGAGGTAAGACCAAAACAGGAACCACTCTAAATACATAAATATTGCCTTGATTGTGCCTATCTTATTTTAATAAGAGCTAGCTAACACAGCTATGGGTGCTTTTGTGTCTACACTGTTACTGCATAAATGCAAAAATGCAGCCCATGTTCTGCAAAAATTTGTGGATGAACTGCCTCTAGGACAATAAAAAATGAAAATACTCTGAACAAAGTACCACTATCAAACTTTGCCAGTCTTCTCCCTACTCTCTGAGTCTACTGTCTGCATTGGTATCATGTGCTAGTAACCAGTCACACTCATGATGTGGTACTCCAGCAGAGAGAGCCATGTGCTGATGGCATGGTGTTATCAAATAATGAATTTTAAGCAAGCATATTTTCAGATTAAAAATACATTGCATGAAAGGCGACGTAAGAAAGGACAGACACATTAAATTGTTGCCTCTACATATAAATATGTGTAAAACATCCAAGGTAGTAAATTGTTGGCCACCCTGCCGGTGGGTTACATTCTCCCCTGTTCAAACTATAGAGACTGTTGAACAGTACGTTAGCCATTGTGACAAAAAAAAAAACTCCAAAAACCCAAAAAAACCAAAAAAACCCCACCCAAAAACAAAATTAAAATAAACACAAACACAAAAAAAAAAAAAAATCAAACAAACAAACAAACAAAAACCAAAACACACCAACAAAACTCTCCTAAACTGGAATCCAGATTGCAAAGTTTAATAGTTTACACATTTCAGAATTAAGAGAAACTTGGTTCCAGACAGGTTCCCAGCTCTGTTTATCATTTTAAATGAGATAGCTCAAAAGACATAAGCAACATAGAAGTGCAATGGCATTAGTGTTACAACATATTTGCTGTGATTATGAGGTTAATCTACCTTCGTATCTCAGTGCTGTTCAAGAGCTTCGTACCTTTTCCAGTATGAAAAGCTTGCACTGCTGACTTCCAGCCTGTCTTACTCTCATCTCCTGAGCTATGACTTGCTACTGCTAGAATTTTTGTGTAAATACATATAATAAATTTGAAAGTATGAACATGTACATACATACAGATATTTTCTATTTACTCTGGCTTCACTTTTTGATTCTTCTTACTAACCAAAATTCTCACTTCTGTGAGTTTTTCCCACTGGGATATAAGATTGTAGTAATTGGGCTTCCCTTTAGTGAGATGATTTTGTAGACTCTCACTGCACACTGGTGAAACAAAATACAAAATTGATCAGTACCACACCTTTTGATCAGTACTCTGCCCAAAAAACTCTTTTAATAAGCCTTCTTTAAAGGCATATCCTGCCTACAGATGTGTCTGATGTTTTTCGCTGCCTTCATTATTTTCTCTACTTACAAGAGAGACACACAAGCCATCACTGAGCCATAGCTAGTGAATTTGGCGAACTTCCACGAACTTTCATTTTGAACAATAGCACATATATTTGTTCCCTAAGAGGGTCTAATTCATTAACTGACCAGACAAAAAGGTGTTCTGCTGGACCCCTTTCTTTCCAGAGATGCTCTGTGTAATCTGTAGCAATATCATCTCGATAAGGGGAAAAAAGTAAGCAGGAAACAAAGGACACTTGGTGTTAAATGATTTTTGTGGCTTTAGGTTAAGCTCATGTGTAGGTTTTCTGCTGTCTGTTAAATGTATCATTTCTGCAGCGGGAGTGTGCCTGTGTGCCTCTGATAGACATTGTCAAACTCTAATACCTTGATCTAGCTGTATCTAATATCATTTTAGGCAGTCATCTAATATCCCAAATATACACATCTTGATTGGTAAGGAAACTACTTAAATGAATCAGATTAAAAATGTATTGTCAAGAGGCAAATATTCGAATATTCTCCTTTAAGCATTGTCTTTAAGAATATTTTTACAGGTTATCTGCCAGCATATCAGATACTGATAAGAATTCACCAGTATTTAAAGAATATATAATCTTCCAAAAATTGCAAATACCTACAAGAAGAATAAGATTTGCCTTAGTTCACCGAAGGCAAAAAAAGGACAGAGAAACATGGAGCTTGTTAAGGTTTTTCTAAAAGAAATACTAAAAATCCTTTTGCTTTTGTCCTTGTCCCCTCTGTAGAATTGTGCACTGTTCATGTACACCACTGAGGAAAAATATGTTAACATAAAGAGGGCTGGGGAATCACAAAGGCGAATTCTTTATGTAGCTTGTTTCCATATGAAAGTAGCAACATTTGTGCATAAATGGCTTGCAGCATTTTTTTTTTATGAATTGGGCCCTAAGAGCTCATGATTGTCCTTGCTATTCAGTTTTCAGTCATTGGGTAGCGTTGAAACAACAGGAGGAAAAAAAGGAAACATTTTGTACCTGTGGTACTCACTTGGACAACAGAATCTTAGTAAAATAACTACAGTCTTTTTCCTTTTTGTTACAAATTATACAGGGAGAAAATGATGTGTGAATCAATGAAAAGGAAAATAATATATTTCTGAAACATTAATAGTCAGTGCCATACTCCAGATAAGGGGCTGGGGGGGGGTGTGCGGAAATTGTTACACTGATTTTTCTATCTGATTTAAATTCACTTTCCAATCTTCACTAACCTGGCTGCTGCCTTGACAGAATCAAATTTTGTATGGAAAGAGAGATGATGATTCTCTCATCTCGAGGTTAGTAGTGCTTTTCTTTCTTTCTTTCTTTCTTTCTTTCTTTCTTTCTTTCTTTCNCCCTGGGGAGCCTGTTCCAGTGTCCAACAGCCTTCTGGGTGAAGAAATTTTTCTAGTATTTAACCTTGCCTTCAGGGATGAAGATTGGCCTGGCTGAAGAGGGAGCTTTTGCACAAAATCAGAGAATAAAAAAGGGTTTATTTATGTCATTTGGAAGAAGGGGCAGGCAACTCTGGAAGAGCACAAGGATGTCACTAGGTCATGTAAGGAGGGCATTAGACAGGCTAAAGCTCAACTAGAACTCAATCCGGACAATGCTGTGAAGGATAATAAAAAGTGTTTTTATAAATCCATCAACAATAAGAGGAAGGCTAAGGAAAAATCTCCATCAGCTGTCCACAGTGATAAGGAAAGCTAATAGATAGCAATGGTATTGTTTGTGTGTGCATGTGAGTAAAAAAAGGAAGATATGTTGTATTTGTCACTCACCATTTGATTTTATTTCCTGTGATTATTAATATGCTTCTACTTGTCATGGTTTAACCCCAGCTAATAACCAAAGCCCAGGTAGCTGCTCACTCACTCTCACACCAGCAGGACTGGGGAGAGAATCATAAGGGTATAAGGCAGAAAATCTCCATCCATATTGGATGTGGCGGGAAACTTTGTCACCAAGGATGAGGAAAGGGCTGAGGTACTTGATGCATTTTTGCCTCAGTCTTTAACAGAGAGATTGGTGATCATCAGGGCAACCAGCCCCCTGAGCTGACAGGGATGGGGAGCAGAATAGACCCCCTGCAATCCAGGAGGAAGCAGTGAGTGACCTGCTGTGCCACTCAGACACCCACAGGCCTATGGGACCAGACGGGGCTCACCCAAAGGTACTGAGGGAACCGGCAGAAGAGAGATCAGTGCCTGGCCCTCTGCTTTCCCCACTGAGGAAGTTTTAGAATGCAGGGAGGTATTCCCCAGCCACCACTTCTCAGCCAATCCTCAACTGGCTCCACTTCATCATCTGTCATATATTAAACATTAAGAGATTCAGGAACAGACTGGTAGATTTATCTAGTTGTTATACAAGAATTTCTCTCTAATGGAGAGAGAGGTTCCTTTTTACATATTGCAATATGTGGAGTTTTGGGAAATGCATCCAAGTAGTGATAACGCATCCAAGCACTGATAATGATAGTCTGATCTTACTTAGATCATATGATGAGACCAGAGATAGCATCACTGACCTATATGTTTGTATAATAGTCAACTCTGCTTGAGATTTGTACATTAAGTAAACAAATTGAGAGTGTAGCCTCCCTCAAGAAGAGCTTTCATAAAACTATGCTTTAAAAAAATCCTATAGTTAATGATTTTAAGTTGGAAGAGAAAAAATTATGGTGATAGCTATCACTATTTGATGTAAATTCTAAAATAATCTTAAATGTTAAGCAGTTTTCTTCAGATTAACATTTTATTCTAGATTTAGAATAAAAGATTACCTATGTAATGATCCTTGCCTACAAACTTCTAAATTAATGTCATAAGGAATTAATTTATCAATTGCTTCTAGTGACAGAAGTTAGACATTGTCATATATGTCCCTCAGCCCACTGTCAGTGTGTCCAGTAGTGAGGAGAGTGAACCTGTTTCATAGGTAATGTATCCAGAATTAAAATTGGAATGAACAAAAGAAATCCTCTTCCCTATCTCTATAACCCCCATGAGTTCATAAGCACAAGAATATTTCGAGGCTGTCTTTTATCTTCTACTTTCTTTTTTCTCCCAGTCTAGACAACTAACTAGCAGTCCATCAGTAGGAGATTCTGCAGCAGGTTTGGGAGACAATTGCTTGTAAAATGAAACAATCAACCTGATCTTCTGTGCTTCCGGGCTGGGTGTGATAGTAGGGCTTAGAGTGGGCATGTTCCGTTGGTTATTGGGGGCAGTTGTGCAGCACTGCACCCTCCACCCTTCCACGTGGCATTACCAGTAGCCTCTCTTTGGAACTGGTCTGAGTCAACTAGCATTATTTAGCCCAATCTCACTAACAAATCTGATCGTTAGTGTGTTCTAAAACTCAGTGCAATGGGCTCCTGCTCTGAAATGGCTACATGGTGGAAGGGGAGGAGGACCTGGCAGCAAGCAAATGACAGACTCAATTGTAGATCAATGTGGTGATTGTATCAATTTCAGATTCTCTACTAACAATAGGTGTCTGATTGGACACCACTGACTTTATTGGGAAGTAGATGAGATATAATATACCTTCCAGTGCATTAGTTGTTTCTGCTGATTGGATGAAGGATAAATTTCACATAGAGGGCAGTTTGAGTCCCATCATTCTCACAATTACGTTGAACACCAGCTAAAAGTGTCCTGTTGCTGGTGCACTTTACAGCAGCAAATTAGACGGATTTTCCTAATGCATTTCCTCGCCATAATCTGTGCAGCATCATTCTTCTGAAAACTGAGATCTGGGTCAAAATGTCTCACTGTTCTTAATTTCAATAATTCCATTTAAAGGGTAATCACTTTCTCTAGAAAAGAAAAAGGACAATAGAAAGACTAAACAGAACAGTTGGACTCATGGAAATAGCACAAATAAATTGAATGCTAAGAAGCTTTTATTTCAGTAAATCTTATTTTATTCCAGAAGACAGCAATGTAAACTATGCAGTGAAAATAGCCATTAAACAAATCAACACCCTCTTAATCTCATAACCCTACCTCACCCCCTCCCCCCCCATGAATTTTTACAGTGCTTCATTATCTGGACCACCTCCCTTTGTTTGAGCCACCAACTTAACGATGCAGAAATTAAGATGTGAGGTTTTTTCATTACTGTTTTGAAGATTCAGCTCTCTAATATGTTGAAGTCTCTTCTAATGATCCAGTAGAGGGAAGGAGGCAGGGGGAAGGTGGGGGGAAATCCCAGAGTTTGCTGAAGAACATGTTATTTTTCTTCCACAGACTCAAAGCTTTGCATGTTAGCTCTGCTGGCTCAAGGCCAGACTGCCTAGTACCTTTTAGAGTCACACCCTAAGACCCCAGTTCATCAAGATACTTAAGCATTTGTCTGATGTTTAGTATATGAAGGAATACAAGTTAAATTGGAGTTTAATTATGTGATTAACTCCATTTATTTAACATTTTAAGCAAAGCATATAAACAGACCATGTAAATAAAGGGTGGAAGAGTTTCTTTCAAGAGTAATTCAATAGCTGTTAAATATTTTCTATATGGTTCATGAATTGTGTGGCCTCATATATTTACCTTTTAATTGTTCAAGACTATTGGGATTCTAAAAACAAACAACTGAGAACTAATCTGATCTAAGGAGCTTTCCAAGGAACTTTTTTATCATTTATCAAGCCCCCTTTGCTCTGTTAGACTTCACAGAATGACAAGGCTATTTTCAAGCCGTAAACCCCCATGCCCCATGCAGTTATGGCATGCAACCAAAGAAGTCTGGAGGAGAAAATGAAGTCATAATTAACAACAGCTGCTCACGCCTAGCATTTTCTAAATAGCATCCAATGATTTTTCTTTTATTTTCTTTTCTTTTTTCCCCCCCAAAATCCAGAATCAACTCAGACCCTACTGATTTATTTTCAGGTTAAAAAGAGGAAGCCTCACATCAGTCTCTGGGGGTCTCTTTGTTGTCCAAGCAGTGCAGGAAACTCTCATCACAGGTCATTTGAGAAAGGTTTCACTGTTGTTTGCTTGTTACATTCAGTGAACAAAATCAAAGCAAAATGACAGTAATTTCCTTTACTCATGTATTGTTATTAGTGTGGTGCAAGGCTTTGTCATCAAAGCACATGGGAGTGTTCTGTCCTTTAGAGGCTAATATTAAAATATAGAATGGAATGGTCATGTTTTATTGGCTTAGCCTTTCCCTGCACTGCTTATAAAAACAGACAGTGCTTTAAAACGTCTCACTAATGCTCATTTTCCTGAGGGTGGAGTTGACCTCAAGTAGTTTACAACTCGGCTGTTAGTTAAGACTAATTAACTTTGACTTTGTTGTTAGAATAGTCTAATCTGCAGTTTCATCTTAAAGAAGTCAAAAAATAGTACATTCAAGTGAAACAATGGAAATAGTGAGTGTTTATATATTGGCTATATAAGGAGGTCTTTTCCTCCACAGTTTTCATCTTTATCTTCCTAAAATGTCTGTGGTTTCACACACTTTTACAGTTCTTTTTAACCTAGACCAGAGCTCTTCAACAGTGAAAAACACCCTTTGTAGCTCGCACGTCTTTTCTGCTTGTTTCCAGGTCCTGTGAGTAAGCAATACAATTACATTTTTAAGCAGCCTGTCTCATAGGAAATAGCAATTTTTCTTGAAATGGCGCAGCTTAATACTTCTAAAGAAAGAGCATTGTGCTAATGACTAAATTTGCAATGAGTAATTGTATCATTAATCCTTGATGTACTCTCTTTGTGGGGCCTCCCTTATGGCATTATCACTTCTTAAGAGTAAGCCATACTTTACTTGTGGGAAAAATTATTTTATTCAAGCAAGAGGAATGGAGAGGCTTGTGGTTTAATTATGTTAAAATTACAAAAATGAGCTTATCATACTACTTTTTAAAAGAACTAATTTGCATTAGAAAATAACTTTTGAGTAAACAATTTTCTTTAATAACAAAAGTAACATAGGCTTAGTTTATATAATAGCCATGAAAGTGGACTTAATGTAAAGTTTGGCTTTAATATATCAATTTTATCAATACATTCAACATTCCTTGAACATAAGTAAAAGCTAAACAATTCAGGTTTAGAGAAATTATGGCAATAAAATCCAAACAACTCTCTTTAAAAGTTTGTTTTGTTTGAATCTTCATCCTCACAATTAACATAAAATTAAAAGCTATTTAGGAAATTATTGCTATGACATTAGTACTTCAAGCAATTTTGTTTCCTTTTGTTGAGGTGAAAGCCTCAAAAAAGAAACTTCTAAAGTTCTAAAGTTTGCATCCAGGTCCCACAAAGTATTTTGGACAAATTAACTACCATTATAACATACAAACACTACATTCATAGGTCTGAAGACTGACATCATGATTTCATATTTTATTAAGATAGCATTAAACAGTACAAAAATACTATTAAACAAATTTTGTTAGAGATATTTTATGACATCTTGAGCTGGACTAAAATATCAAACTAGACAGACTGTGAATGAAGCTGTACAAATGTGGTCCAGGAAACCTCCCTCACTGCATTAATCACATTAGTAAGCATTACTGCCTGATGGACACAACAACAGCACTACCAAAAAACACAGGCTAAGTCAGCTGTAATTTCAGTCTTACAGTAGCCTGATCTCTGTCTCGAATATGTTGATTTGTGCATAAACCTTCCATTAGGTGTTTTCCATGTGAGGATTTTGGAGGAAAGAAGACAGTATCCTTCCATTGCAATCAGGAGTTTCGGAAATTAATACAAGTAGTTCAAAGAGTTAGGAGTTGGATGTTGATTGGAACTTCAGGACTTTGTTGCACAAGTGAAGACCCAAAGGCTAGAACTCCTGTGAAATGTGTCATTTTGATCCAATAAACTTTCATTTGCAAAAGCAGAGATGCCCAAAAAATTTTCCCCTTTTCTGCTGAGCTCCTGCACCTGGTCTCTCTGGTATCTCTATCTCTACTTGGTTAAGATTACGTGTAAAGTTTAGTCTCTGTGCATTTTTGTGAAGTAGGAACAATACATTCTGACTCTAAAGAAAGAGGAGCAAAGGTAATGTAGGCAGTGGGATGAGAAGTATGTATAATCAGGCAAATATGTTCAAGTCACACTGGCTGCTTCTCTGCTATTAACAAGGGGCCAGAAGAGGAGGTTTGGGAAGGAAGGGCTCACCACATTGCCCCTCTTTCCTCACAGTTGGCTGTGGTGCTGCAGTGATGCAGGTCACAGGGGCACTGGCCCTCTGTGCTGCTCTGAACTCCCATGACTCTCAGCCTGACTGTAAGTGGTGGTCTATCTCAGGCAGGCAGAGCTAAGTAAGCTTCTGTTTGTTGTGCAGACTGGGATGAGAAAATGCTCTGGTTTAGCCTCTCCTCTCAGGAAAACTGTGACTTTGATTCACTCTAATTCACCTGATGAATAACCAGCAAATACTAAAACTTTGAGCTATGGCTTAAATGGGATTCTAGTGTACAGGACAAGGTGCTTGATAATGTTTTTGCACAGATCTGTATCAAACCTTTTGCAATATGACATTCCATGCAAATTCATCGGTTAATGCATCTTATTCCTTAATATGTTTGGCTACTTGAAGTGTGACATGTAGGTGTGTTTATGCTTATCTAATTCAAAACTCTTGTGATTTAATTTTTCACATTGTCTTATTGTCTGCCTTAATTTGCTCTTCACAGTGTGCCTTCAGGAAATATTTTCATATTGTAGGATTTTTGACATCCCCAGTGATCTGTTAGACTGTCAGCAGCTGGAACTACTAACAATATTTTTTGCCCTCATCCCTGTCCTTCAGGTAGTCTTTTCTACTTGTAACACTCTTAGCAAGCACGATCAGGCAAAGAAAGTAAAATAAATTGCTCTCTAAAATCAAATTTTTCCTAGTTTTTAAAACTATATGTAGTTTGGTAAATACTATGGAGTTGGTTTTTTGGCGGTTTTGGTTTGGTTTGGGTTTTTTTTAAGTGAAATGAAGCAGATCTTGCACTGTAGCAAATGCAATAGGAAAATGTATTGTGTGCAAAGGTCTCTTTAACTGTGCTCTTTCAGCCTCCTTTTCAAGCACCTGTAATTGTGTTCTACAGAAAGGCACTAAGTTTCTTAGTGAGGACATGCAGATTTAACAAAGGGCAGATATTGTGGTTATTCCAGTTGCTCAAGAAACTTTAGTGACATGTTTCTCATCCAAATGGACAGAGAGGGAGACTGAATACCATTGTGGATATCTCCAATTGTGATTGGTATTGTGAGATTTAAAAAAAAGTACTGGGACGTGATTCAAGGAAAAAGATTCAGGGAATGTGCCTTTGAGAGCTAAATGTGATTTGTTGCATTTGATATTCCCTTTTTTTTCTTTTAAATAAGTACTGTTGTTAGGTAATGGATGTGTGTTCCAACTGGATTTTTAGTTGATTTGTTCTAGATTACCACTGGAGAATGTTCTAGATTTTCACTGAAAAATGAGGCAAGTTATTTTCTTTTACATGGGCATTTCAGTCTGCCTAGACAACAAACTAATATGTTTTAATCCCAGTTTTAGCTATCAAAGCTGCTTCATCTATATGATAGTTTATTAAAAAAAAAAAACTTGATTGGTTTTCCGAGGTAGTCTTTGGGCTGGACCAACACTGCAGAGAGGAAACTAGAACAGTTTGCATGAGGTTAATGTGCAGGTAGTACAGAGAAAGAATTATAGAGTCCTATTTGCTAAATACACCTTCAAGTTTGCTGACTAAAGCTTTTTCTGCGACTATGCTAACTTTCTGCTGAAGATGTGAAAAGAGTACCTGCTCCTCAGTCCTGAATCAAAGTCAGAGAATGGGGTTCACTGTTTGCCAACAGCACAGAATAAAGCTTTTCAGATTACTACTTTAATGTGACCAACTGTCAGTCAGCCACCACATTTTACTGGCTATTTTAACATTAACATAATTTTAACAAAGCACTCAGAAATAATTGTGACACTTGAAAGTGAAGAAATATTTTTGTGACCATTTGCCAAAATAGTCTTATATAATGGCAGATAAATCTCTTCCCAAATTTTTGTATTTACTGAGCTTTTAATGTTTCACAGTGAAATTCATAGAGTTTTACCTTGCTAGCCTCAAAGAATACTGTGGCTAGGAAAAAACTTAATTATGATGAATCATCAGCAACACTTATGGGGAAAAAATTATTTCTAAGTCTTGTTAGTTTTTCTTGTTTTGAAAGGCAGTTTGCTGACTGTGAAATAGGCATTCCACTTTCATTCCTTTCTCACATCAGTTCTGAAAGATTATTTTAAACTAAATTTGCAAATTTATTTTTCTCTTAACCCATTTAAACATAAAAGGCAGTTCCCATTTTGTACATTTTAAATTAATATTTACCCCTGTACCAGTAAGAGAAACTAGACTGCAAGCCCACAATGAAGTTGCATATAAAGTTACCATTAAATTAAACTAAACTTGGATATCCCTCAAACTGCAGTCACAGTACATGGAAACTATTGATTATTGCCATTAGAATAAAAATGAAAAAACACCACGTGTCTTTAATTATAAAATTACCTTGATAACATATTTGCAGAAATGATCTCTTACTCATCTTATTAAACCTTAAAATGGTCTCATAAATTTTTTATTTGACAGGAAGACCCAATATTCTAACTGTTCTCTGCTTGTATTTTACCTCTTTTTCATTCAGGTACATGAATTACACTTACAGGTGGTGTCGGAGTTGCACAGAAAGAAACCACTGCTGCGGGACAGTGTTTTTCTTTAGCTATGAAAGAGAATCACGGCTCTCAACTGTACATGAAGGTTATGAACTTGCTCATGGTAGAGGCAGAAACATCAACATGCTCTGGTACATCACCTGTTTAAAGTGTTTAGCTCCTTTCTGGTGCAAATTTAACTGAAAGTTGAAAATGGCCCTCAGTCACAGCATCAGCATCCTGCATTGTATTATTTGTGTTATAGTCAAGAGTGCTGGGTATAGCTGCGCGGGCTACTGTCCTCTGAGGCCTTTTTCGAGACAAGACATGGACCTCTCAAGCCTACCCTACCTGGAAAATTTTTAAAGAAATAATTGGTTTGCCAAGAGTATTTTGTGTAGCTAAGTTCATTGATCCATTGGTTGGAGAAAGCCACTCTGAGGGTGGATGAGAGGAATAAACATATAGCCATCCCAGGAACAGCAAACAGTCCCAAGCCTGTATTATACTTTGTAAAGTATCTAGAGATCAGTTAAAATGCTCAGTGAATGCAGAACTGGGCTCTAGCTAGGAAATATTTGTAAAGGAATGTAGTTTGTCCCAAGGCTACACAGTTGTCTCTGTGGCTCTTTTACAAACAACCTCTCTCTTTTCTTGTGAAAAATGGTAAAAATAAACAGGTAGAAAGAGGATATAATTAATGTAGTAAAGGAGAAAGTCTGATCTATTAAGTCCCAATCATAGTTGATTTAGGAAGGTTTTTAAACTAATTTCAGTAAAAAGCTGTTCCTTGGCCTGAAAGTACATACTATTTTCATGGTTTATAACACCTTCAGTATGATTAGGAAAATGCAGATTTTACGCAGCATGCATGTGAAGGATAAACAACTAGACCTTTTAAAAGGCAAACAAGAAAAAACCCTGTATACATGACATTGCCAAAGATTCCCTAATCACAACCATATTTGGTAGAGATTAAATCATGTGGATTTTTATATATACTTCTTTCTTATGTCATATCATTTTGCTAGAAGGAAGACAACACTGGCTAGTTTTTGAGGCAAGTTTCT
This sequence comes from Myiagra hebetior, assembly GCA_013397015.1. Classification (NCBI taxonomy): domain Eukaryota; kingdom Metazoa; phylum Chordata; class Aves; order Passeriformes; family Monarchidae; genus Myiagra; species Myiagra hebetior. The sequence goes on along the minus strand of VWZQ01013184.1, from coordinate 374,995 downwards.
TCTTTCTTGCTGGGAAAGAAGGGCTAGGGTTTGAAACTTTCCTTGAAAGGGTGAAATGCTACCGCCCTAGTACCTGTTACTTCATAAACTGTGTAATTTTCCTCAAATGCATATGGAGTTGAAATACCTTCAGGGAGTGGTCTAATCCAGATTCGATGTTCACCTAGTTCAAACAAAAAAAAACAAAAAAAAACCAAAAAAAAAAAAAAAAAAAAAAAAAAAAAAAAAAGAGCCAGCAGGTACTATAAGATGCCAGTTATATGCTCAGAGTCCAGAACAAGAAGCTTTCTTCTCTGGTCGATGCAAATGACATGTCTGAGTTCAGAGTGCCCAGCAGAAAAGTCTGGCAGGTTTGACACTGTATCTTCTTAAAACTGAAGAAATTAAGACCCTGAAAAATATTGGTGTTCTTATGTTTAAAGTAGTAAAATAATTGCTCATATGGAAACATTATAATGATAAACCAAGTCTTACACTTCTGCATGCATGTTTCCAATAGGTTTGTCTCAGAATGCTAAATTTAAATGATTAACCAGAAAACAGTACTGTTATTTTAAGAATAAACACCATAAATACATATCCTTCAGGACACTGTAATTCTGAAGAAAAAGGAGCCTCAGCTGTAGCCTGATACATCTAATATATCTCAGAGAAAAGATATTATGAGAGTTGCAGACTGTTCAAGCCCAGCTTCATGTCCCCATCTCCCAGAAACTTCAGTCCCCTCATACCTTCCTTGTACAAACTGTTGTGAAGTTGTCTAACTGTTGAGCAGGTTTGTCCTCCTGACCAGCCCTGGGCTTTTTTGTAGTCCTGCAAAACACTCGACCATCCTCCTGTACCTGATCTTTAGCAGGAGGCCATTGACCTTGAAAGTAATTTCTCTGGTTAATACTTTCTTCATGTAAAATGCTTTAACAGAAAGAATTCTGTGTTTTCTGTGTCTGGATATCTCTTGATACCAGAGAAAGAAACAGCAAAAACTAATTATGTCTTGGATAAGACAAAATACACATGGCACAGTTTTAAATATTCTTTATCCCAGAGAACTCCACCTGTGTGACACAATTTTCTACAGACGTTTCTATATGTTAATTCTAATGGTAGACTTTTATCAAAATATCTATCAGCTAGTACCATTGCAATTCAGTTTAATTAAGTTGTTGAAGAACACATAAGAACTGACAAGTGGAAAAACATGAGCTCTTCTTCAAATGTATCAGTCAGTACATAAACCAATACTCTCTAAGAAACCCTTTCCCTGCCTTATTTCTAGATTGCATCACGAGCCGTGCACTATCTTCCAGTGTCTAATGTAGAAGATGGTGTACCTGCCATGATTTTAAGAGAAGTTTTTCTTGAGTAATTCCATCATTAGTTGATTACCAAGTTCATGGGCTCTTCACTTTTCATTTCTGAGACTGGAATAGTCTTTTTTACTTTGAAGACTGACTTTAGAGGTCCCTTCCACACTTCTGTGTGTATGAAGTTGTCATCCTGTCCATTCAGCTGGTCTTTCCCTAGCGGCAAGGGATTGACTCCCAAACTATTCAAGGATATTTTCATCAGGATCACATCTGACAAAAGATGAACATAGAAAGTTAGTGAAGTGCTGATGAAATCAGAGGTCTTCAAAGCTTCCAGGACAACAGTTTGCTAAAGGGATGTCTGGTGTTTGAATATTGAACTGGAGACATCACACACACAGGCATTTGAACAACAGCAACTATTGCACACTCTTGAAAGATCAAGCAAAGGCAAGAAAAGGCTGCTCTTCTGCTGTAAAGAAGCATTCATCAAAGAACCCTCGTCACCCTAAAGAACTGTGTTACTCTGATGGAGTTAAACATAAGCTTTTGTAAGATGTAAACATACTGGCATCTTCCATGAGAACTGGAAGATTTCATCTCCTGTATTATTTGTTTCTGCTAGTCTGTTTCCACATTTTGAGTTGTAGAAGCAGAAAAAAACACTGAGGCAATAGCATATCAACATATTAGCACCTTTCTTGTTCATATTAGTATGTCTTCCTGATGGCTCTTTCTGTTATTTTTCGGAAGAGGTTACTCGTTCTTGTCTCCTTTAAATTCCTTAAACAGCACCTTGTCCAAATGCCAGATCTTTTCTCAAGACTTATGTCTTTCATTTGCTGTTTGCAATTATATTTGTGAATTTTCCGTGTTTGGTAAAATAATACCATAGATCCCTGCAGGAACGTCGGGAGAGTGTCCTAAATTCTCGCACAGATCTCTTTTGTGAACAAAAAAAAATTAACTGTGAGGAAGAAGAATTACAAAGAATTTAAAGTGGTAATAGTCTTCACTATGGTTGCCAGTAGAAAAATATTGATTGGTAGATTAATATAAATATTTTAAGACAACTAAACCACTTTACACATAAGGTACACTAGAGCACATATCTGTTTTAGTACAGTATAAGAAATTTTTACTTATTTATTCATACTTAAATAGCTTATATGTGCTGCAGTATCTTGTATCTTAATATCTTCAATGCAATTTCCAGAGCTGTGAGCTTTAAAAAACAATTTTGGAAAGGGCACCTTTCAAAAATTTTTTGTTCTTCAACAGTGAAGAAAAAACAGTTAATTGAGAGCATTTTTTATAAATAGAAACCTCAGTTTATGTAAGCCATATGCTTAAATTTGTTCTCATAAGAATGCGTGGATTCATTATTTTGGAGGTTTTGCCTAAGATGTATTGGGAGTATATGAATATCCTGCATGTAAAATACTGAAGTATTATCAGTATTAAAGTGACAACTGTTTGATTCCAGAATGTTTCTACTTTCTTCAGCATACTTCTTTGGGTAGAGTTTTTGAGTGATTTTTGATTTAGGAGAGAGGGAGGCTTTGCACTGTGATTAAATTTTATTATTTTTTTCCAGAACAAATCAGAGGGTAGTGGTTAACAAGCCATACTTTATGTGGAAACTTTTAGCAACTGGAGAACCATGTATCTGTCCTGAGACCTATCCCACTTAATAACATTTTCCACAACCAAATGGAGGTAAAGGAACACTTGCTCCTTAGGCTGGCAGGTGGCACAAAACTAAGAGGACCAGCTGATGCTCTGGAGAGCAGGGCTGCCATCCAGAGGAACTGGGTCATGCTGGAGGAATGGACTTTGTGCAGTTCATCATTAAGAAATGCCAAGCCCTGCCCCTGGAAAGCCAAGGGGTACAAGGCAACAGTGCAGGCTGCACACCGTCAGCAGCATGCAGCACTGCAGGAGCAGGAGTGCAGCCAGGAGGTGGAGGGATGTGAGGACCCACCTTGAATTGTCCCATTTTGGACCACACTTAGATACCACCTCCTCTGATTTAGGGTCTCCAGTTCAGGAGAGACATTACCAGACTGGCGTGAGACAGTAGAGGCCCATGGCGATGCTCAGGGACCTGACCACCTGCACCATGAGGCAGCCCTGAGGGAAAGGGCTGTCACAGCATGGAGAAGGGGAGGCTTTGAGGGCCCCTCAGAGTATCTTTCTGCCTATGACCTGCATGTTGAGTAGACAGGTGCATGCTCTTGACAGCCTGATAGTATCATGAGAAACAGTAAGTGTACATTAAAACATTACAAGCTCAGACTAGGGATAAAAGGGAAGCCCTTTCCCTCATGGAGACATTCCAGATTGGAGCAGGTTTCCCAGAGAATCAGAGTGGCCTGTATCCTCAGAAGTCTTGAACACCAGGGTTGGGAAAGCCCTGAGATTTTCAATCATCTCAGTGGTGGCTCTCAGGCAGAACTGTTGGTAGAAGCTTGTACAGGAGACCTCCTAACACCTTTTCCAGCTGTAATTTGTCCATATTAGAAGGACAATGACAACAGAACTTCCTCCTCCCCAAAGAAGCAGTGATGAAAGGATGGAAGAAGGAACTGTTTCCAAAGGCAGCTTCCACATTTGGATAACAGCCAAGACAGAACTGTTACACCAGCGCCTCTCGGTGAATGCCCAGATGAGACAGAAGGCTCCACAAGTGTACTTGCTGGTTCAGCCTTGTTCCCTGAACAGTTTGAAAATTAAGTGCATTTTCAAGAGAAAAACTTTGCACATAAGAATGTACTTTGATGCTTTGGGCTACACTGGCATTTCTAAGCGTCCTCTTTGTGGAACAATATAGTTGGATGATGAACTGAGGGTTGTTGGATGACTGATATTTGTATTGAGTAAATGCAAAGAATGTAATACAAAAAAACCTAAATAGTTAGTGTTAGCAGAATTTTCATGCGTAACAGACTAATATGAAAGAAAAACACTTGGGGAAAAGCAAATATATAAAATAGGAAATTGTTATTCTTTTACTCTTAAAAGTTAATTGAACGACATGAAACAAACCACTTTTATTTTCAATGTAAAAATTATGATACGTATGAATTATGTATATATGTATATTAAACAACACTATAGCCCCTAATTAAGATATTCTTTAGCCTCCTATGAAGACAATTTGACAAGCATTGAAAAAACAGAACAACGTATTTTGTGATACATTATCTCCTAGAAATTCAATGTAGATTATTCGCATGAATCATGCTCTCCTGAATTTCATACAGTATCCTCAGTGCCCAAAAGGTGTGTGTGTATGCATATATATATATATATATGCAGTAACAGCAATGAACAGTTCTCTACAGCTTCTGCTGTTTCTTCAGGGTTTTTTCTTCAGGTCATCTTAAGTGGCACACATCTTTGAAATGTTATTGTCTTAAACCTTAAATCTCATTTACTGTGTTTTTTGAACTGTTTGAATACAGTGATATTTCTTGCTAAGATATCATTAAAAAAATAAGAAAAGAAAAAGAAAAAAGATAAAGCTGACGGACTAGATTACTAGGAAAAAAAACCCAAATATTTTTTGTGTTTCTGTACTGCCCCATCAGAGAATGGCAGTATATTGCAAAGATATATTTGTTATCTGAGGTAAGGACAGAAAATCTCAAAGCACCTGATAAGGTGTTTATCATTTTAACACTTTTCTAGTTGACATTAAAAAAGGAGTATTTTTCTTCAAAAGACCAATATTTAAAGGGTGTTGATTTATGTAAATCAATAATTTATCAACTTGTTCTCTCTCTTTGCTGCCAGCCAGATGCTTCTAGGTTTGCACTGCCAGACGATGTCAGCTGCAAAGCATAATGGCCTTGTGCTTCATGTAGAAATAAGAACATAAATATTTAAAAAATCTTGCTACAGGAAGTGAGGGGGAGTTAGTTGGGGGTGAGAGATTTTGCTGGTTTTCCGTGAGAGTACTGCAGGTCTACATATTTTATGGGCTGGTTTTATCAGAAGTGGAGGCAGGGACATTTCAGTCTGATTTTTATCTCCTAACAAGACTGACAGACCCAAGTCTTTTCATGGCAATTTGTTGAAGACATCTGGTGAAGCTTTCTAGGGGATGAACACACAGCAGAGTGTTTCTCTGGTGTCAGTTGGCATGGCAACTAGTAAAAGACTATTCAACATCCATAGGTTTCAAAAAGGTTGAAGCCTAGTTGAAAATCCATTTGGGCTCCTATCTGCAAAATTCTCCTTTTGAAAATGCACTAAACCTAATTTCAGGGAACCAGGCTGAACCAGTAAGTACAATTGTGGAGCCTTCTGCCTCAAATAATTTCCAAAGCATAGTATTAACAATTCCAGGAAGCAGAGACCTGAGATGATAGACAGCATTACTGGCACTGTACAAAACAGAATATTACCAGAAGGCTGGTAAAGACTGCTGAAGCCTGGGGGTAGTGCAGGGAAAGATGAGATGAGACAGAGGGGAGGAAAAAATACTGTTATCAAAGTTTAATACAGTAATTATAATGAGTCACCACAGGCAAATGACTGATTATGCTTCATCTTTATATATTAACATAAGTTTATTCTATACGAGCCACTCCACTCCTTACTTGGCAAGATCATATCACTCAAACACACCCAAAAACTACACGATATAGATTGCTTATTTTAAAAGACTGGCATAGGAAAATAATGCCTTGAAAAGTGGAATCCACATGTTCTACACAAAAAAACCAAAAAAACACCATTAAAAAACACCAAGTACATTGTCTTTGATGGATAAATTTGTGAATATTGAGAATTTTCCACCCTTGGTGTTGTTGTCCCATAGTTTTTAGCCTAATCATTAATCTCTGCAATGCCAGTACAGGACATGACTTTTGGGAAAAAAATACATTTGGAATTTGCTTTTTTCTGGAACCCATCCCTTCACAAATACAAGTGTCTTGACAGCTGTTGCAACTCTGTAGAGTCACTTTCAAGATTTAAAATGGTTTATATAATGGATTACATGGGAGCATGCAATAGCTGGAGCTGTAACTGGAGAACCATGTCGAAGACAAGCGTGGATCATCTCAAGGTGCAAGTTTGGTTATGGAAACATGATCTTCCTTCATTTCTTTCATGCTGGTGTATACAAAATAGGAACAACAACCACATAAAAGAGTCATTCTGGGATAAAAAACTTCTGTCTGTGCTCTTTACAACTAGTACAACAGGACTATAAGGAGACATTTTCATGGGGCAGAGGACTGTAGAATACATAGTGCCTATAGATTCTTCTTTACAGAAAAAATGAAGTGTAGCAATACACCATAAAAATCCAGGATAAACACACTGTTGGAAGCTGCTGGTTTCAGTGTGTTTGGGGGGCCATACACTAAATCAGTAAAACAGGAATTTCTATAGGGAGAGTATCTGTGTGTATCTGTGCTTATATTTCCCCTTTGGGGAAGTTTTTTTGCCTGCTACTATAAGTTATTTTGGAATTTAACAGTGTAATATACTTTCTCCTTAAATACAATTTCTGAAAATGTAAAAGAAATTGATTGCTGAGTCTGTGTTCAAAATGCTAGGTTTCAGTTTCCCCTTTACCTGGACCTCCTTAGGAAACCAGATGTAAGCCTTAACAAGGGTTATCCAGGTTAAATACTATTGCAGTAAACTGTACAGCAGTGGGTAATCTGGCTCTAATTAAAGTTAAAACTTTTTCCTCTTCCCTGCCCCCAAAACTTTGCCTGTGATCTTTTCAAATTTATAGCAGGGAATAAAAGAGAATTCCTACCAAACCTATTGTCCCTCACCCCAAATTATGATTATATATTCTTGACTGTGATAAAGTGAAAAATATGCATAAATTTATGTATGAATTTAAAAGTTGAAGTAGAAGCACAAAGTTCATCATTTTTTCACTGATGAAATTACATTTGATATCCTAATATTGTTGTTCTGTGAGTTGATATGGATTGTTTCAGTGAGGTCTCTCTTCAATCAGACATCCAGACCCCAGTGTTCGTCTTCACTGTTTTGGATCTATGTAGATGGTTCAGATGAGAGAGATTCAGTCTATAACTATATGTTATTGAAGTACTCTAGCAGTGAGTTCTCTTATTAAATATTAAGTTGGCAGAAATTTTTACTTTGGTACTTTCTTACTTGGGACACAAATACAAGATTGTGCGTGTTATGAGTGAAACAGTGAGAGTTGGTGCCACCCTGATAGCCTACTGACATATTTTTAGAAGCAAAGGAACAATGGCTATGGGTACTGCTTACATGAGGCTATATGACGCTTCATTTCAGGAGGGAGTGAAGTTTGATACAGAATTCACAGAATAAGAGAATTGCTGAGTTTGGAAGGGACCTCGCAAGACCATCTGATCCATCCTCCCGATGAAGAGTCCCCTGAAGCATGTTACTCAGGGTTGTGTCCAGACATCTTCTGAAGACCTTCATGGATAGAGATTTTGCAACCTCTCTGGGTAACCTGCTCCAGCACTTGACACCCCCACAGCAAAAATTATTTCCTGGTGTTCAGAGGAAACCTCCTCTGTCTGTGCTTGTTGCTTTCTGTCCTTCCATTGAATAACACTGAAAAGAGCCTGGTCTGTCTTCTTTGCACCCTCCTTTCAGGTTTTTGTAAACACTGATAAGATTTCCCCTTTCATATTCACTGCTCCCAGAGCCTGTGATCCAATTTGTTCCTCTGAGGAGTGTGCATTTCCTTGCCTTTTAATTCGGTGAGAAGAAGCCTGCTTGCATTTACATTATTTAGTTCTTTTTAAGGGCAAATACTTAGCAAGCACTCTGAAAACATACCTAAAAGCATACTGAATACCATTCTGAAAGCATACTGAAATCAGTATGGCTGAAGCTAGCCCTGTCCTAGATGCAGGAGAAGATAATGGCAAAGACTTAAAAATGTTTATCCTCTGTCACAGGAATGACTGTGGATGTTGGTTGGTTGGTTGGGGTTTTTTTTGCCTATTTCTATTTCTGGGGCAGTAAAATTTATTTTTGTCATCAATAGTTTTGAGCCTTGAATAGCCCCTCATGCGCCCCAGGATTTCCAGTAAACAGATAGATGGTGACTTAAAAGTGAATCCAATTAGATGTAATTTCATCTTTTTTGTTTTGTTTCTTGAGCACGTAGCAGCATAAATTCCGTATCGAGGAGAAAAGACCCTGATTTCCCACAACATACCTATTTTCTTTGTCAGGTAAATCAATGCATTTCTATTTACAAGATGTTGTATTTTGAGGAAACAAGCACCTTGTTTCAAATTGAGTTATCCACACTGAAGGTAGCCTCCACAGATATATGGACAACCCACCTACAGTAACGACTTTGTAGTGCCTGTGGGCAGAGCATTTTTCCAGTTACAGTTCCTCTATTGATCAGTTCTTATCCTCTGTATGAAAATAGCAGCATGCCGTTAGGAGTGCAGCTGTAAGGAGTGTGATGCACCAGTCTGAATTCCTTGTTAGGTCCAAAAATACTAGACCTTTTGAGAGACACTAATTAAAGGTGGGGGGGTGGGGGGGTGGTGCTGTTTCGGGAGACAGAAAGACATTAAATCATCTAGTTCCATGCTTGAAATAGTGATTAAACTTCATTTGCCCTTCTTGTTGTTCTTCAGTGCCAATACAATTGATTTACCACATTTCAGGAAAGGGATCCTAGTTTTATTCCTTCTACCCGTTATTTTGTGTACATCAAAGTATTAGATTCAATTTTGATGCAAGCTTTCTTTCAAGATATGCCTATTGTAATCCATGAACCAGATCCACTGAGTGAAAAATTAAATTAAATACATGTATTATCTGAGTGATCTTCTATGGTATTATTGCAACGCCTTAATAAATCATGTGCAGGAGGTTGCCTATCTTTATCTTGGTTTCTGCAGTTGTAATAAATGTTGCTTTATCACTAAAGAAATAGCAGAATTGTTATTACTTAATTATTTAAACATTTCTGACTTGATAAATATTTTACGGATACATTAAAATTTTATGTTATCTTCAGACAACCTAATTTTGATTGGCTACTGATTAATAACTGAACAAGTAACTGGCCTTCAACATAAAATATATAGATTACTTAAAATAAATTCTGTTTTCAGAATATCCATTATCTAATCATGTGTGGTTTAACAAAATGATTTAGAAGAGCAACCAGACTTAAACAAAATTGACCCTTCTAAAAATCCTTTAACTATAGATAGTGATTTCTAACCAATCATGGCAGAGAGAAGCCATTACTTTATTCTACAAATAAAGGCATACTTTAAAGGTTAAATAAAAGTGAATGGTATAACTCACTCCAGTGAATTCTTCCCAGCTTACTCCCCCAGATGCAACTGCTCTCCATTTTAAACCCAGACTTCATTTTTAATTAATACATATCAAGCTGTTCTTAACCTGTTTTCAACACAGTACTCCCAGTCACACTTTAAACTTCAGATATCCTTTAATAAAAATAAGCTGTGTTAAGATCTCAGACAGCTCAGGCAGCCACATACACTCATTGTTTTCTGTTCCAAATCAAAAAAGTGTGCTACATAGTAAATCTCTTTTCACTGTGACCCTTCATAAAATGTTAACTGAAAAGCTTAGGTCTGATGGACTCAAAGTGCTATGTGATCTCATAGGCTGTACTGCGACTCTGAGGCTTACAACTAGGCCCAGCATCAGAAACTGGATGAAGTAAAATTTTGCCTTAGAGTCTGACAGCTTTTGGGTGACTAGAGCATGCCAAAAGCAGAGAAAGCCAAAGCCCTCATTCCTTCTGTGGATTTGGCTTTAAAACTAGGTCGAGGGAAAGTTCCGAGCTCTAAAGCAGAACTGAAATAGACAAAAAAAAAAAAAAAAAAAAAAAAAAAAAAAAAAAAANNNNAAAAAACCGAAAAAAAACCCAACAAAAACCGAAAAAAAAAAAAACCACAAAACCCACAAAAACCAAGAAAAGAACACCAAAAGAGCCCCACCAAAATTTAAAAAACCCTCCAGTCTTTAATCATAGAAATGGCCAAACTAAGGTTTCTTTTTTATAATTTTAATTGGTGATCTGTTTCTAACAACCACCAGGAATTCGATATTTGTGTCCTGACTGGAATCCAGCATCCAGGTCTTCTCAGCATAATTTTCATGTAAAAGGACTCACCTACCCAATTGAAGGTCTCCAGAGAGAGCAGATAATCAGCTAAAGTAGTACTAAACCGTTATTCAGATCTAGCCTAAGAATACCCTTAGTTGGTAGATTGGCCTGTCTCTCAGGGAACTGGACTTCAGGCAAGTAGACTTCTGAAACACTTAAAAACCTGGAGCAGTGGAGGTGAAATTTTGCATGAATCTCAACTTTCTCAGTATCACTAAAGGCCCACTCAGGCATGGAAGTCCTTCCCTGGATATTTTAACAACTGCTTGACCTGGAAAAACAGGGTCTCGAAGTAAGGGTGTTACGAGGAAACCTTTGTTACTGTCATTGAAGAAACATTTATTACTGTAATAGCAACTGCCATTAGTAATAGATTTTGCTTAGTTATGCAAATATACTTTATTTTATACACAGTGCCACTTGATTTGAAGCAGCTGCTTTTAATTCCTGTTAAATGCATGAGATATAATTTATCATCATAGTATATATTATTATAAAATTATTTTGAAATTATGAATTTTCCCCAGTTCTCAGCATCAGTATAATTGAATTCATTTTAGCACCCAATGTTTCAAGGTATGCCCAAAGTACTTGAATTCTACAAAGCAACAGAAAATTATAGGTGAATGCACTCTAAGGATCTTTAGCTGTTAAAGCTAAAACAATTACAATGCAAACTAAACGTAAGATTTATATTTTTGGTATATTCAGGCATTGTAACAGCCTAGAGAGAGTTGTGGCAAATTCATAATCATCTGAAGCCAAGGTGTCAATATTGACTTTATCTATTTTCCTTCCACTAGGTCCCAAATGTGGGATAATGTTCATCAAATGGTGATTCTCTGTCTTATATAAGGCACGAAGACAAATTAGTTATTACTACCAGTCATTACTAAAAAAATGCAAGTTTACTGCCAGAAAATATAGTTTAATTAATAGGATGTCTAAATGTATGTGCCTGTGGTGTCATTTAAGCCTTGTATTTTAGTTTCCAATTTGGACCTGGATGCCCAGTTTGGCAAAAACGTTCTGGGGTGATGTTTCTAATGCAGTTCCTAGGGCTTCCAGAGAGCAAGGGACACATACAAGATTGTGATTAAGATTAAAGATGCTGTAGATTATTTCTTGGATTTAACAAATACGTGAAATAAGTTTTCAGTAAAGGTAATGACAAGATTAGGTCTGGGTAAAGAAATTGTTTCATCTCAAATGTCTTTGAATTTTACTTTACCTTCAGCTTCATCAATCTTTGTAGCAAATCCTGAAAGACCTGACATTGCATATTCAGAAGTCAAAGTGTTCAGTAAATGCATTAAGATGATTTTTTTAAAAATAGAGAAGTAACCATCATGTTTACTAAAAAAAGGTTTAAAAGTTAATCAAGTAACAATAAGCTTAATAGACTGACCTCAATAATATGCAAAGCTTTTCAAAGTTTTATATATATATATATATTT
>VWZQ01013184.1:350797-362984 GCA_013397015.1 Myiagra hebetior | reverse complement strand
TATATATATATATATAAAACTAAGAATAAATGTAGGGAGATTGTAGAAAACAGGATGAAATGCAAAAACATCTTTGTCAAAGGTAGATCATGTCAGATTAACCCTGCTCTCCTGGTTTTTAAATGGCAGTTGACAGAGGAAATGTGTTCTATGTAGTCAGTCTAGATTTCACTAAAGCCTTTGATAGGGTGTCACAAGGGAAATTACCAATTGAATTTGATAATATGGGGCTAGTACAAGAACTTTTAAAGTGGATAAGAAGAGCTAAGTGGGAGGTGATAATGGATTATGCTGTGAAGGGAATTACTAGCTTGGAAAAATGTAATGCCATGAATAACCTGTGGACCCATTTTGAGACCAGTCTTATTAAATACAGCCCCTAATGCCATGGGTAAACCCATATAGTTAATAGTGTTTCCTGGCTGTAATTTTGCAGGGCATCATCAATACAAGACTCTATTGAACTATCATAAGAGAAAAATAACATGATGAATAGTGTGATGGAGTTGGAATTATTTGCATTGTCACAGGAAAACTGAGGACATATACAATTTCAAAAGTTGATTGCACTGAAGATGGTGTAGAGAAAAAAAGATAGAAATATGTGTATTTTGAAAAGGTAAGAAGTGCACTAAGGACTGGACTCGAGACCAGCAAGACTGCTTGTGAGGATCTGACGGCCTTCAGTGCAACTTGGTTGGGGCTATGTTGAATCTGGTCTCATGGTTTGAAAGTTGCTTATTGTTAGAGTGCATTAGATGTTCTGTTTGGGTTTGCTTTCAACCTAAAAAGTATCAAGTCTGCACACTCTACATAAGGCCCACAACACAAACCAGAGCACACTAAGAAGGCACAATCAGTTTTGTTCAAGCATACATCCCATGTCTAGGAAAATACCAAGAACTGGTCTTATTTATATTGCGAAAATTACATTTATTTCCATTAAATACATAAGAAAATTATTGCAGCAGCTTATTTTTTTTTAAAAGAGGATATTCATACAAAGAAAAGTAGGTACAAAACAAACTAAAAAAAGAATCTTAAACTAGATGGAATTTTCTAATTATAGAAAGATAAGATTAAAGTAAGATCAGAAGATATAGGTTTTCAGACCACATAATGAATCCAACTTTAAACCTCTCTGAAATTCATCCATCATAACCTCTGGAAAATTGAAACAGAATTTCCAAGGACTTCATTGCAGCAGAATGACACCAAAGCAAACTGCCTCAGATATGCATTTTTATCTTTTTTTTTTTAAAGTTAATGCAGAAGAACGTGAAGATGGGTGAAAGGTAATAAGTAATTTAACAGCTGTATTTTTTCAAGTTTTCTCCACATGAAAATGTTCAGTTTTGTGTTCAGCTCCAATGTGATTTCAACCCAAGACAGATTATACTGATCTATATTGAAAAATTCATTCACAATAGAAATTTTTGAAGACAAGTACAGTCTGCTGTCCTCAAACTGCTGAATCTTTTGGTCTGTTGAACTCTGTCTTCCTAATTATAAAAATGTTTCAGTTGTTACTTTGCTTATATTACATCAAAAAATCTAAGTTTGTTACATTGGAGGAGCAAGAACTGAAAGATATAAAACAGATATAGATCAAACTCATTGTACTGTTACTCGAGAGAGGAAAGATTCTTAGCCTGAGAGAAGAGACACAAAATTCTGTTCATAGAGCATATATGTCTTTAAATATTTGGAAGTGAATTAACTGATAAAAAGGCATGCACAAACTTATCTGTGCTATCCAAAATGTAAGAGAAGGGCCCATGAGTAAATCTACTTTCCTAATTTAACATTATCAATATACAGCACATGAATGTATATACATATTGAGAATAATGACTGTATCTATCTACTATGCATATTATTGCTATGCACTTCTCTTTGCTGGTCAATTTATATTTCATATCTTTTACCTAGGGATTTGTTCTTGGGAGAAAAGGACTACTCAGTCCATTAGCTGATCTGAATTTATGATGATTAATTCCTTGATGTTCAGCCATGACAGGAATTACTCTGCTCTAATGAGTAATAAATGTGGATAAGTCATGTGTCCCTATGGATTTCTTGGCCAGAAATTGCATTTAGAAGAAGGCTAATTGTCTAAAATTTATCCAAATTCAATACAAATTTTATTGCCGCTAATTGCCTTTCCAGGTTTTGCAGCATTAAAGATATTTAAATGTATTTGTCATAGCACTTCTCTGAGTGTGTAATGCTTAGTACTAGTAGCAACTGCCATCATATTCAGGATTTTCAACAATTTCTGTAATTCAGTACTAAATCATTATGAGTAGGAACACAGTTTTCCATTTTCAATGCCATAGCAGATCATGCTTTAAAATTTTTGTTAATGTCTCTGTCATAAAACGTGTCTTTACTACTCTTGTTTTGTAGTTCTGACATGTTTTAATTACCATGGCAGTGCTATAAGCAGGAGCTACTGTAATCAAGTGACACCTGCTATTGCCACTAGAGTTAAGGTGGTGTCAGAATTACCACGATAGACTATATTTTTCAAGTGTTTGCATGTCAAATGGTATAAATCACTCTAAGCTTGAACTACAGTACAGAAAGCTTCATAGCTTTAAGCTCTGCATAAGTATTATGCAGGACAGAGAAGAGATTATTATTATAGCACTAACAATGCATTCAGGATTGACAGACCATATTGCTGTACCTGAGTCTCTGTTCCCAAGATGCAGCTCCCAAGGCCCTTACAAACAATGTATTTCACATAAGTGTTATTGTTTAGGACAAATGTTTATTGTAAAAATAAAAGCTACAATGTGCTTAAGAAAGATGGTTCCATTAGGACATAGGATCAACGTCTGTTTGACAAGTATATTCATTGCATACTAGAGATAATGTGGAAAACCTATTGTAGGAAGTCTGTTACAATTAAGGTCACAAATGTTCTGGAATACACTGAACTTAAATTTTAAGCTCTTGAAATTATGCTTTCACTCAATTCCACTGCATATTTCTATGCAGTCAAAAGAAATAGAAAGATGAAAAAGAAAGATGAAAAAGAAACATGAAAACTTTCCACTTTGTGTTTTATGCTGCATTAAAAACATCAATGCACAAAATTCAATAAGGTTAACATTTTTGCAACTATTATTGCTATTCTATTAAAATCAGGTGGTTTGTTTTGGTTTTCTTTTTGAGCTTTGGTTTTCTTTTTGAGCACTCTTTGACCTTGCCACATAAATGATGGTTGCTTCATGGAACTGACCAATTTGCTGAAAATTTCTTGCAGAGGTCACAAATGAGCCTAGTTTCTTTGTATTCTTATATCCTAAACCAAGGGCAAGGGATTCAGTCATTGAGAACAGGGAATGAGTTTCTGGAAGGGACAGAGCCTTTTTTTTACATATTCAGGTTGTGTGTCAAGGTCACCCTTCTCTCAGTCTAAATTAGGGTTAGAGTCATGTGGTTAAGTGAAACTGGAAATGATAAAAAGATGGGGTGACTTACAAAGTCATGGATCCCATGAAGTGATGACTTACAGAGTGGTGAATAGTGTGTTGCAATCCTCACCATTGCCATCCCTGCAAAAGAGGTGGGCAGAGGCAGAGCCATTGATAGAACCTTTCCTTCCCACCCCTAGCTGCTCACATCCTGATAAGTGGCCTCCCAGAGCTCTCACTTCCAGGGTATGTGGTCCTTTAGGCTGTCCTCTGCTATTCACTTGCGGCCCCATTTGGGGATGGTGCTACCTGTACATTCATCTGAGAAGTCATCTTCGTCCTGTGTCCAGAGCTTCTCCAGCAACATCAAACTGCAAGTGTAAGTAGTCTCACCATGATTTCACCAAACTGCTTTCTTTTCCTGTGCATTGCAGTGTGCTCAATGGGACTTTGTTCCAATCCACGAATAGAGTTTATTTTAAAGTATGGGAGAGTCCATGGTCCCATTGAAGAAAAAGTAGTTTCTTGCATGCTTAAGAACTGGAGCTTCTGAATCTAGAGAACAAAAGACAGAAATCAAGCACAATAACTATCTTCAAGAATGCAAAGGCCACTGTGAAAAGAAATAATCTGTTTGCCATGCCTGTGACATATAGCACAAAGAGTCATAGTTTTATATTTTGTCAAGATGTAATGTAGGATAGGAAGAGAATCTTTGAAATACTAATAATGGGAATGGGGATAGACAGGCATAGACAGTAAAGGTTGTGGGGTCTTCATCATCTGAGTATACTGATGTAAAATTATTTTATCTTAGGGGAGATAGCCTAGATAATTTCTCCAAGTTTATTTTGCATTTTTTAATGTTTCTCTCTGCAGCTGGAAAAATAAAAATTTAGAAATGCATATGCAATAAATGGTACCTAAAAGTTCTTGAAATCTGGGCATTTGAGCCAAATATACACAAAGAGTCAGGTTTTCTCAGTATCTTAATTCCCAAAGACTTCTGATCCTTCCATTGATGAAAAATGAGGCTTCTCCAATTGGCTGATCACTGACAATGTGCAGTGAGAACATTTAGTTAAAAGACATTGTCAAAATATCTCAATCTCAGTGATGAAAAAGGCACAGGTGTGCTCTGTGTAACTGGGGGATGAATAATAACTATCCTATTTATAGTCTATTTTTATACTTGTTTAGAATTTTTCAGCCAAGTTTCTCTATCAAACCACAGTTATTTCTAACAATAATGAACTTGTAGTATTTCTAATCCTTTGGCCTTCTGCTTGCAATCTGTTAAAAATTGTGCCTCTTTTTTAATTTATTACTGTTTTCTCATATTACCCTTAAGCAACTGCATTGGCTACTTCTAAAGCTGAGAATCTACTTCAAAATTTTATTGTTAACATTAAAGGCTCTTCAAACCTTTTCCCCTTTCTATTTGTGAAATCTGGTTCACGTTTATGGCCCCTCTCATAATTTATGTTTGGCTTCTGACCTGTGTCTCCTCCATCCCTACCATTTGCTGTGTCAAAATATCAGGCTTCTCCTCAATTAACACTGCTATTTTGAAAGTTTTTTCCCCTTTGTAGAGTTCTGTGACTGAATCTTTTGGCCTGTTTATCTTAAAAGTAAACGATTTGCTGAAGCTTTCTATGAGAATACTATTGAGAGACATATTTTATGCCTTGTGTCATTTTTCCTTTGTTATTTTGCTGTACTCTGATACTTAAAGGTTAGATGTTATTGAAAAACAAAGTAGTTATGTTTTTGAATACTCAGCTTATGCTGTTGTAGATTTTATTATGCTTAGATGTAATTGAATTTTCACCCATGATACACATGGATAAAAACATTGTAATCCTGGAGCTGGAAATGTCTTGTCATGAGATAATACCTACAATATTGACAATTCAGGACCCAGCATAAACTAGAGAGGGGAAATTAAGAAAGCTGAACATAGATTTAGTGACAATAATCAAGAGGAACTACCACTTCAGAAAAAAAGAAAAAAAAAAACCAACAAAAAACCAGAACCCCACAAGCCTAATATGTCATCAATAAATGTAACCACACAGTGAAAGACAAAAAACAAAATAGCATTTAGTAAGTGATGAAGATATACCAAAGAAAAGTTAAAACAAACTGCTAAGAAACCTTATGATTTATTTAATTTTTCTTCATCAATCTCCTGGTTGTTTCATATACTAGCTTACATTCTACCCAACTACCATTCAAGATGAAAAGTTGCAATTAACTGGGTATGAGTGCCAAGCTGGATGTAGTTTTCAGCAATGGAGATTTGTGCACTTTCTTCAAGAACATTAGCAAAAGATAATTGTTTACTATAAAAAACTGTGACAGCTGCGCACCTCACTTGTGCCTCTGCCTGCTTTGCCTGTGCTCATTCCTTGGAAATGCAACTCTCTGCTGACAGGTGTCATGGTGACTTCTCCTGATCCTACATTTTAACTCTTTTCTGGGATTTTTAACTGGTTTGATTTGGTTTGGTTTGGTTTGGTTTGGTTTGGTTTGGTTTGGTTTGGTTTGGTTTCGCTTTCTTGATTTGGTTTAGTTTAGGTTTTTGTAATGTGTTGTCATAGGAAGGGTAAAATTCAGTTTTCTTTACATTACTAAAATGCTGTCAAATTGTGGAAGTTTGTTTGACTTACTTCTATCTCTGTTTTTCAAAGAATAAGTTTTTGAAGGACTATACTCTCTGCTATTTTCAAGACAGGAAGAACTCAGTTTACCCTGTGCTGTAGTTTAGCTCCACTGGGACCTTGTCCCACATACTACCCTGAAGCCACTTCAGTTTCAGTATCTTAAAAATTATTGATATCTTTCTGTTCCTACAGGCATTTTGCACAGGGAAGCAGTATAATTGAGCCTGATCAAAATCATACTGGCCACACGTAAGTAACCTAGCAGGAACAGTGCAGAGCCTAACTCCTGACCCACAGGCGGAAATTGTTTGGAAAAAGGACAGTTTTCCTGGGCCAGAAAGTCACTGTCTCTGCTAGGGTGACAGGCAGTGTATTGGACAGAACTATAGGGTGCAATTGGTCAAGCTCAGTGTCCCATGTCCTCACTCCCTGCACACCTGCACATTGGTACAGGCACACTGTGGGCTGGTCCCATAAACATGAGTGCTAGTCAGGGATGAGAAGGCATGAGGTTTGCTCTTGGGGGTTTCCTTTTTTCCACTTCGCATGCCCTGAGACAGCTCTGTGATGCCTAGCAGGGCAAAGTCAATGGGAATGGAAAACTTACTTCAAAATCTTGCTCCCCATCCACACTGAAGCAATAACATAGGCAGTCCCAAACTAGGGCGTAGATTTAACAATATAAATAACTAATGATAAATTTCAGCACTTGGAAATATTTCTTAGCAAAACTGATTTTCTAGCTTTCAGTTCAGTTTTCTAAATTTCCTTCTATTTTGAGAAGTCACAAGGCATGTCACAAATGAATAGATCAGTAGGCAGGCTGCACACTGGAAACCTCCTGGCATCTGAACATTGCCTGAGGTCACTTGGTGGTCCATCTGAATCTGCTGGAATGCCCTGGAGCTCATGGATTCAGCAACATCTTTCTTAAATAAGTCACAGTTCCCAATTTAGGCTTGTAAGTAACACACACTTTCTTTCTTGATATCCCTATGGATATGGTCATATGGATGTTCTCTGAATGAAAAGTCAAGTGTATGTTACATTTTCTGAAATTGTTGATAAATCCACAGAATAGAGCAAGTGCACGTAAAAGGTAAGGAACATATGAACAAATAAAGTAATTTTTATCAGCTCTTGAATTACCTTGAACATGTAACAATAAAGTAAATGTTTAATCTTTTTTTTTTTTTCTAATATATTTTTGAGCAATTTGATCTTGTTGAAACAGTTTTAGTGAAGAACAGGATGTTTGTTTTTTTTTTAATATCAGAAAATTTCGGATTAATGCTATAGTTTAGTTGCTCAACATTGCGTGTATTTCAGATCTCTAGCTTGGGTTATACGTTCCGTAGTCCAGATATACTTTTCCAGAATCTTCTGATCTAAATTGAGGTATTTTGAAAAGTATTCTACTTCCTTAAGATATGAATTATACTTCTGCCATAAACCCCAGACTGACTGCACAAAATACAGTCTTAAAGAAACAACAGAACATCGTGCAAGTAAATCAAAACATGTTTGCATAAATTTTGAAAACGTTCTTTCAAATCTGAACATTTATTCATCAAAACTCTTCCTAATTTGAAAATAAAATTGTTTTCCCTCATTCATATTTTATAAAACATTATATACAGGTCAAAATGAATATATTAAATGAGAATTCCCATGTCATTTAACATAATTTTCCTTTATATTCTGCAATGTAAGCAACTGATAAATTGCAGGCTTGAAAATAATTTCTTAAAAATAATTTAAACATTCTGCAGTAACGTGAGGCCTGATCATGACGTCCACAAGAGTTCTGGTCTATTATACTAAAATTTAATGTTCCAGTATATTTGGTCACACATAGAAATCTGGCATAGAAATCACTGTGAGGATTGTGACAATGGGTTTGAGACCTGTCTGTACACTTGGGAGCTCTTTGCCCATGAGGAGTAGGTGCATGGACACAGAAGGCTGAGTAGGTACAATGATTTACATGATTTAGATAAGAATTTTTAGCTTTATAGTGCTTCCAGTGGTGCTGTAAATAAGTTTCTGTCACAGAAATTTTGTAAGAAAATGTGGTGATTGGCAAAGAAAATATCACTGTTATTACCACATTTAGCATGAATGGGTGACTTTGAGTACAAAATAGTCTCCAGTGTAATAGTTAAGTAAAAACAAATACACAGTCAAGTTGCTTGAAATGTATTCTGGTTCCCTGTCATTTTCCACTTTAATCAAAAGGTGTACTAAATAAATACTTCACTCGAGTCTGAGGCTGCAGATAAGCCCTTGTTTTTGATAAAATCTGAGCACAATATTGAATTTGAAGCTATATTGTTTAGTATATTTGACTGAACCTTGGCCATTGACATCATATGTGCTTATCTCTGTCCCAATTTTCTAATCTGTTCACTGAGCCATTTACCTGTGTTACAAAACATTAAGTTTGAATTAAATGAGGTAGGATTTTGGCCTTTCCTCATATGGCTTATGAGATGAGAAAGATAAAACAATGTTTTCTTTCGGTACCCACCCCATCATCTGAAACTGAAGAAAATTTTACAGATCCTGCAAGTTAAGGCCACATTCCCAGAGGAAGGATGATGCCAAAGGCTGTCAGGGGAACTATCAGACCACCATTGCTTATTCCTGCACACTCCAGGCAGCTGTGGAGGTGCAGGGGCTTTGGGGCAGCTCTTAATATCGGCCAAATCCTTGGTGATCTTCAATTAAAGACACTATGTACATTAAATCTTCTACAGTTACAGATATGCACATCTCTGCAGCCACTGAGAATTTAATCTTGATAAAGATTCGAAGAAGATAGATGCTGGATGTACAGTGACATGCGAGGTCCTTCCTGACATGCAGCAGACAGCATTTTAGCATGCTTCCCAGTGAACCCCAGTTACAGCTCCATGCTATCCACTTCCTTATTGGATTTCAGTGGTTTCATTTATGTTTCTGGGTGGAGATTTGTGTAAGTACTGAAGCAACGACTTCTACAAACGAAAAATAATATAGATAATACCATGGTCTGCCCTCTTTCCATGACAGATTTTCCAGACATGCTAAAGGAGTGTTGTGACCATGAGTCCCACATTCTACAGGATCTATTAGTCTCTGTAGAGAGTCTTTCCTACTGCCCATGTCATTATAGCAATCTTCTCACAATAAACTGTTTAGTACTGGAATGGTTGATATGCATGCTTAAAACTGAGAATCTGTTATTTCCCACATGTACAAGAATATCTAGTAGCTTAGAAAATGTTATTGCCATCTGAAACTAGGATTTCTGTCTTTTCAGAAATGTGTGGATGCTTTTTTAAATAAATATTTTTATTTTATAGAATGCTCTTCTGTGTTAAAAAATATATATATTCTGATATGCCATATGTTCATTTGTTGTCTTTGATCTGAGGCCTCTGAACAGCAGTCTGCAAAGTGCAGTAATTCTGGCTTGGGACGAGAGCCCTTGTTGCACAGGAAGATAATAATGAACCTTGTTACACCCACAATTACTATCACCAATGGAAAAGAGCTTGGCTGGGGAGCTGAATCATGGCCAGTGTGTCCCCGAGATGACTGATTGCAATAATGGCAATGGCTCCAGGTGACAGTTAGCAGCTGGCACAAATTAAAGAAACGTTTCAGCTTCTGAATCAACTGCTTGCAGCAAAGTGGTGTAGAAGAGCACGCGCTTTCAACTGCGTTGGGCCCTATTATTGATAATTAAATCTTTCTCACTTTAACCAGATAACAGGCTGTTATCTTCCTGAGTCTGCAGAGAGTTTCATTTGGTAACTCAGAGAGGTGAACACTTGCATTAGAAAAGGAACAAAAAAATTTAAAATTCTGATTATTTAGAAGTCGCTATTCACTGTTCCAGCATTGATCTACCTGTAACCAGCAAGTGGATGTGCTCAGTTTGCAGTTCCAAATTTCTACTAACAAATAGGATACATTAAAAATACTTCCACTTTTATGTCAGAGCCTCCATTTTCTCTTTCAGTTTGCGTTATAGTCATGATGTATACAAAAAAATCCACTACCTCCTATCTTATCTATCACAGCATATATTACATCATATCCTTTAGGCATATTCACAGCATTAAAAACCTGTTAGAAAAAAACATACGCACTGTACATAGACTCCAGTTGAAAGTGAGGCCCTGGGCAGCTTGGGGTAAAAGACAGAGAAGAGGGCAGGAGGGGAGAGATGTAAAGTGTTTAGTCCAGGCATTTTGTCACTGAGTCAGAAGTGAGACTTTACACCCTTCACATCCCTCGCACAGAGGAGTCTGTTTCCAGGATGGAAAGAGATCGAGTATGTCACCTACTGCACACCCAGGAAGAAACAGGACCTTGGGTACAAAAGAGGCAGTTCTGCTCCTCTCTGAAGACTCTTTGAGTCATGACATGCAGAAAGGAATAGACTTCCTAGGAAACCAGTGTTTTCCAGGTAACTCCATGGAAGTCTTTCACCTGGGTGTTACCTCCACATATTATAATGAAATTTCAGTGCTGGGAAATGGTGTGGTTTGGAGGAAATAGAGGAAGGTGTTTTGAATCTTAAAAAAATTAGTCTCCTAAGTCATCCATCTGAGTTAGTGCACATGGCCTAAGAAAACAAATAATATTATACTAAGAAAACAAATAATTTTATTCTATTTTCCTCCATTTGTAAATTCTGAATAGTTTAATGGCATTTAATGAGGTGAGTCTAGACAGCTTGCTTTGCCTAGTAACTCTTAATTGCAAGGCTTACAAAAAAAATCACAAATGTCACAACTGGATTAGTTAAAAAACACTGAATCCCTGTGAACATTTTTGTTGAGAATTATATGCCACAGACACACATAATTTATTGATGATCCACAGTAACTTTTTATGTGGTTAATTTAGCTTGTGGTTCTTACCTAAGCCCTGAGATGACCTTATATTTGCCACATGTACCTACAGACTGCTGACATATGGTGACTGAACCCGTCATGGCTTCAGTTTGATTTAGTTTACTTCCCTTTGAGGGTGAAGTAACCTAACTGAACTACTACCACCTTAGGTGTGTGCTCACATATTATCTCAGTTCAACTAATATATTTTAATGTGATTTTACTTATTTTATGAATCCAGACTAATACTTTCCAGATGTCTCCATATAGACAACTCTTAGGTAAAACTGAGAATTACATTCCATATAGTTCTAGGGTCTTTGCCTGTGTTGCTGGGCTTTTTAGAAATTCTGTCTTTGCATTGTCCTCCTTCCAAATGTGGACAGCTTCCTTGTCACTCTCTAAGGTTTTGCTCCTTACATAAATTACCCAGGTGTCCATATTTCTCTTTTATCTTGAATAAGCATGGCATACATCCTAGCTAGTCTTGAATTAGTGTAAAAACAAAGGTTATATTGTTAAATTGGAATGGTTTCTGTAAATTTTCTTGATAAGGCTATGCCAGGCTCAGCTCTATGTAATCTGCAGTGTGTATACTGTTCGATTTAGTTATATGAGGAAGATATCTTTCATCTTAAAACCGAGTTCTCCTGTAACACATGCTAGCTTTTGAAATTTGCGCTCGTGATCAGCAAACCCATTATCTTGTACATCACAGATCTCTCACATGCTTTAATACATATGTGTATAAGTTTGTATGTAACAGATCATAAAATTAATGCAGCTTTTAGGTAGAATTTATCACTGTATTCTAACAGATGCTCTATCACACATTAAATTTCTTCTCCTGCACTCACAGACTTCTTCGATACGTCATGAAACTCTCTTTTTCTTATAATGCTCCTACTGAGCTCCATTTTAAAAATGTCCAAAATTTTTTCTATATCTCTCAGGACTGCAGCTGAGGAAATGTGGGCTGCTGCTTGATGAAATGTAAGGTTATTTGAAAAAAAAAGAAGAAAAAAACCCAAATGAACGAAATAAATTATGAACGCTAACCAGAGTTCCACATTTTTTCATATTTTTCCTCGTACTCCAGATGCAAGCTCAGACATTTGTTGGTAAGCCCTCATTATTATAGCCACATATATGTATGTGTATATATATATATATATACCATATATTAAAAAATTAATAATAATGCTCT
>VWZQ01013184.1:324633-350674 GCA_013397015.1 Myiagra hebetior | reverse complement strand
TAGAGAAGAGGGTCTGCTCGACAGGCTCACAGGGAACGAGCTCCTGCACTGACACCCTGCACGCTCCTGTGTGCTCTCAAGGGCACTCCAACACTGATGAGTCTCCCAGGGGTCTTCAAGCACTGGTAATTTGCCCAGTCACTTGAGACTGACGCAGAGCTACCTGCTTGACATATCTGTGGGACAAATGCACTTCAGAGACTGAACAAAATAGCAAGAAACACATTTATTAGCCATGCCCTACCCCATATGTATAGAACTAGAGAGGTATATATGCCAGCTTAAAGATGAAATAAGAAAAAAAAATTATTTTGTCACTTAATTGCAAGAATAGTGTCAAAAGATTCTAGAAATAAACTAGGTGTGAAAGGAAAGTCCCAAATTGCAAGCGGAGAAATGACAAGGACCTCCATTTTCCTGACAACTTCCTTGGGGAAAGGGAATTGTTCTAAGGATGGGTTAGGCAGCGCTGACAGCTTGTCTGTCTGATTTGTGCAAAGCACAGTGCCTCATTCATCTTGATTTTCTCTATAATTTTTTTTCTCAGTAAAGTAATTAGCAAAAGTGGTTATTTCCATATAGTAGTGGTCAGATGATTTAAAAGAAAAGGAAAGAAGAAATTCTCATTTTAAAAGCAAGAGACCAAGTACAGCTACCAGAACATGGAGTAAATTCATCCCTAAATAATACAATTTTGCAGTTAATGTTACCCCCAAAATTAGTTTGTTTATTCAAATCTGTGATCTTGTCATATTTGTTTTCTTCCCTGAACACTTAGCAAAGCTTACGAGAATTGAACCCTGGGATCTCAGTGCACATTTTAATCAAGTAATTAACTGAAAATAGAGCAAGCAACTTCTGAAGTTTGTTTAATTTTTGTTTAAAAAAAACCCCAAAAAACAAAAACCAAAACCGTTTACATTGAAGATAATGTGTCTTATATAGTGATTTATAGCAAGGTTTGAGACTGTTGATGTAACACTTGTAATTGTAACATCCTGACAGTCAGTTTTGACTGTAGCATATGGGTATGGATATTGGACTGTGGAAGTTTCTGAATCTGTAATATTTGTAGGACTGTAGGTATAGATATCTCACTAAGTTTGTTCAGCAAATGAGTACATTTGAATTAATATCTGATCTTTCTGAAAATACAAATTCTGGGTGGTATTTTCTCTGAGTCCTTGACTTTGGAACTTGATTCTTCCACTGATCCCAAAAGTTAGCTGGCCCTGGGTCACTCTACAAGACAAATTTACTGCCTTCTTCTGTCTGAAGAAATCCCTTAGGAGTGAGCTGGAGTCTGTGCTTCCATTGTGAAGGATTACTGGGTTCACATTAGATTTCACTGATTTTTGCGAAGTTTAAATATATGATTCTTAGAGCTCAGTAGCTCATTTTACAAACCAATCAATAAAATAATTTTTTTTTTTTTTTGTGAGCCATGACTTATTATCAGATACTTGGATTGATTTGATGAATGGTTGTAATTTATTTTCTCTTTAGTTAGTCTCTAGCTGAATTCTTCTAAGTCCTCTCTTATTAGCAGGATACAACTCTTCTTTTTAATGGTTCAATCTAATAGCATTTTGTTTGCTTGTGCTGTAGGCTATGTGTACTTTGATGAGAATAGGTTTGTAACTTCTATATAGAGCTAATTGGATTTCTTGATTATCTCATTGAAGCTAACCAAAATGACCTTCCCATGAAGTGGAAGTCTGAAGGATTTTCTTTCAGAAATAATAGTCTTTTCTTCCTGATAACTATTTATTGCTTCAGGTTGGCTAAATATTCCCTTTTTCTCTTTCTTTTTCTGTTTTATCCCTGAAGTGTATCTGCCTTCTATTCAGAGTTACATCTCTACAGTGACACTTTCAAAAAACATGAGTATTTCTGAATTATAAGTCATTTGCAACAAAAACTAAGACCTTGAGTGTATAAAGCAAATATTTTAAGGGGATTTTACCCTAGAAGGCATGTTTCAAATAGCAGGTTAAACAAGCCTCACATAACATTTATAAAGAAGGAAATTATTACCAGTTATTGTAGTAGATGACATAGGAAAAAGCATAGAAGGGGATTTTTGAAAATATTTGTATTGGTAAATTTATATGGAAATTAATTATTGAGTTTAGTATATGTATAGCTAGAACGTTTTGGTAGTCCCATCATACATGACCATAGTAGAATTGTAACTTAGGTAAACATATTCCATTAGGTTGATTAAACCTGAACCATGAAAAAAATGATCAGAAACTCTCCCACCCACCTCTGTAGTACTGGTGACAATGTTTAAATTAATTTCTCATTAAACTTTTCCCGTGACGCTTCTATGTTACTTGTTTAATTCAGCTTCTTCAAGTTCCACAATGAAAGAGTCCTTCAAATTTATTGTCAAGTGTACTCATCCACCTGAATATGTTCCTCAGAACAGGTTGACCTTTATTGCTTTCAAGACTGTCAGGAATGGTCTAAAAAACAACTTAAACGAATGTGTAATTTTAGGAGTCTGTTCACAGGCTTGGATTGTGTGAATAGCTGACAAACACAGAGATCTCCAGCTGAGCTATACTGACATACCCCAGAAAGGAGGTCACTCCACAGCATAACAGACCTGAGTTGAGCTGTTGAGAGTCGCTTATGGATTGGTCTCCTCTGGGCCCAGGGTCTCCCTGCCCTTAATCTTGCACAGAACAGACAGCAGATTCCTGTCCACCTGACCCAGAGATTTTCTGGTGTTTTTCATTGCATAGAAGCCATGGACATTTTCATTTTTTCATGGACAATTTGAAAATGGGAGAACAAAGGGGAGAGAGAGTGCCTCTGGTCCATTTTATCTGTTGTTTATTGCAAGAAGGTCCCTAGATCTTTATGGGAAATCCCAATTACGAAACCTGCTTCGAATGTTTCCTCATGTATAGATTGTCAAGCTATGTTCTGTACATTGGAAAACTTGATTTTGGGTATATTTTCCTTCCACAGCCTGGGCTGAAAGGATCTACTTAATGACAGACTTTATTTTTTTTAACACAAAATGCTCTTTAACATATATTCATATGTATGGTATGGGTATTCTCTATCTGCACAAGCTATAGGTGAAAGAAACAAAATGAAAACATTTGAATAATCAGTATCCTTCATACAAGACAATCTTTAAGATTATTTTGATACAAGTGCCATTTTATTTTAAGGTATGGGGAAGGAATTAATCTTGATTTTAACCACCTGTGTTTGCACTTTCTTTGTCACAGATATGTTTTTTTTAATGTACCAGGAATTTGTAATGACATGACTGTACAATTCCTTGAGACCTTTAAAGTAATTCTGTTTTTCCATCCCATTTTGTAATTTAGTGAGCTGTTATTGATTACAGAAAGATTTTCTTGGCATCACCTTTCCTTATGGCATCCAAATGTCAACAAAACTGGCATGTTCATATGGAAACGGGCCCTTTTTTCAAATATATTGGAGTGGAAAAGGAAACAGTCTTTTATTATTTAACTGATTATACACATTCAACAATACTTGTTTACAAATATTGGTTTTGTTTCTATTGCTATTTTGCATTCTGAATCTCTCCTTTTCCATGTTTCCATAGCAACTCTTGTACTGCTTGATCATTAGAAAGAAATTCTCTTTAATTGATCTCCTAATGTATAGCCTAATAGTAACTGTTAAGCGGTCTTTTGTTTCCAGGTCATATTTAAGGTTCATACATTTGCATAAAAACATCTCATTAGCCCAAACCAATCATTATTAGTAATTTTCTTCCTTTAGTTTTTTAGTAACTAAATCCTTCATTGAGGTTTTACAAATAGCAAATATTTATAGCTTGTAGAAAAGGCTTTCTCAGTGAGCCTGGATGCTTTGTTTCTGTGAGCAGCAAGAAAATTACAGAGCTTCAAAATTTTGATCACATAATGCAAGAAGAAGCTGTCTTTTTCTCCAACTGAAATTTAAATAGACCATACTAACTATAGGCCAGAGGCATTATTTAACAGTAAAGTTGCAATATAGCACAATCTTGTGCAAATATGAATAATGATGTAAAAAAATACCCAAGAATAACTTTGAATTTCCTCACCCCACTGGCACCATCAAAGACACAAAATTCTTGCACTAATTTGTGTTTCCCGTGGCATCCTTACCTGAAACAAAGTGAAGATATGTAAAACTAAGTGAAAATTGCATGTAAACATTAATTTTTATTTGACAGTAAGACAACCAGTTTGATATCTATGATTGCTAGATTAAGAATTGAATATAAGCATGCAACTAACTGCAGATCTACATGGGTATGAAATGAGTTTTACTGAAGATCTACTGTGTATATTTACCTCCGCAAACGTGCAGCTTATTTCATCTTCTTGCGTATGGAAGAACTGAAGCACAGATTTGGATAAAATGAAAATGAAAGATTTTCCATTCAGAGGAATTGGGGGAATCAGCTTGCAGCAGCACAAGGATACTTTATTTTTCCGTGATCCTCTATAACAGGTTTCATTCCCTACTCTAAAAGCAGTTAATATTGAAAGAAGAGTTTAAAATAATATCATCAAGCCAAAATGCATAAATATAGGTCACACCATCATGCTAAGCTCCAGAAAATGTAATTAGCATGTGTAACCTTTTCTTCTTTTCCCCTTTTCTTTTTTTTTCCCTCTGGCATCCTTGACCCCTGTATGTCTTTATAGAAACTCTAATAGCATTAACATTATGCTACGATTAAAAAGTTAGACAGCACAACAATGCTGCTTGACAAGATATTTTTACAATCCTTTTTGATGTCATTCTGTTGGGATTGAATGTCCTTTGAACTCTTGCAAATTAAGTGGATGTTCAGTGGATGTATTCTCATATGGTATCTCTTTGTGTTATCTGTTAGGTCTCTTCTGCTGTTTGCAGTGAAGGATTGGTTTGCATTTATCCTAGCATCTATAATTTTGTTAAACAGTAATTATTCATGCATAGCATGGATTTCAGAATTAGGTTTAAAACTTGGATTTACTATCACTTTTCAATATGTTGAATGTATGTTTTAAACAAATTGTATGAGGTCTGTGCAAGCTGAGCTGATAAAAATGCATGAGCTTCTGTTTCCTGCTCTATTTTCATCAATTAACATCAGGGTTTAACCATAAACATGAACCCAGCCCCCAGCACACTGGTAGTGTAATGTCATTACTAGTTGTATCATATTGTGTGTGCCCTAGTCACATTATACAGGCATAACAATAAAAGAGGGATAGAGACTGAAAAGTTCTGTGTAAATTAAAAACATGTTGTCTAGAAGAAGAACCAAAGCTTTTAATAGGGTAAAAAAAGGGCATTATCATAGCATGAATTTTCCTTTCCATAACCAGACACCAGATGAAGTGAACCATTTCAGTTGTGTATTTTTATCCGGAAAGAGAAACTAACGAATTTTCCTTAAATCTCCCTGGGTTTTTTTAAGGATAGTAAGATAAATAAATATAATCAATAGTGCAAACCTCCTTTCCTCTAAAAGAACAAAAAAACCCAAACAATCAAAAACAACAAAACAAACAAACAAAAAAAACCCAAAACCACACGTATGCGAATGGTTATTATCCAGATTTGCAAGTGAACCACTTTCACAGGAGGGAATAAAGATGGTATTTCTGAGGAATGTCACAGGGAGAGATGCCACGGAGTGCTTTGACACTAACAGGTTCCAACAAGTCAAGAAGTATCAACCAGGATTAAAGTAGACAATAAAAGAACCAAGCATCCCAGTGACACTCAGATTTATGAATCCAGAACAGGAACACTGTAGTTAAGCCACAAGCAGATTTTCATGCTTAACAAAATATGCAAGGATTGAAACAGAAGCTGAAATTGCTGATAGAAAGTAGTAAACCCAAGTTAGGTTATGACGACTGTACTGTTTCACTTTGACATGCCATTAGAGACAGGAAAAGTCCAGATAATTGAGACGATAGTTGTGCATAAGGCTAAAAAAAAAAAGGAAAATGTGGAAACTCAGAGTAGCATAACAAACTGAAGGGAAGCCGAGAGGAAGAAGTTTAATTCATGTATCTGCAATAGGTATTTTGCTGTTAAAGGGATGAAAAATTGATTTAGACATTGATTAACTTATGCAGAATACTAGAGAGCGGTAACTCTCAGAAAAATACACTAGTTCTTTGATGACAAATTTTTACTATGCTAAAAAAGTATCTTGTTAATGAGATGTTATTAACCATTCAAATACAAGATTTATGTTGTCCTCCCTTGGTCAAGGTTTGTGTATTTGCATCAGGGCACCATTTTCAATGGGTGAGCTGTGCTTTTTTTTCTTCCCTGAATCAGTTGCCTATTGGTACGAAATAAGGAAATTTTTATCTCTTCTCTCTGTTATTTGTGATATCTTGTGCTTTTCCAGTGCACAATTCATCCTCTGCATTGTAGACAGACCTAACTCAGACTTTTTTCAACAGTCATCAGTTTAAGTGCATTACAAACTTTAGTGGCTTAATTTGTCAGGTGAAAGGCTATTACTTCCATTGTACAAATGCTAAGCTAAGGACCAAAGAATTACTTGCACAGAAAGATTTCTATTTTTCGGAAGCTGAATACAGATTAGCCTGAAGAATGTTGATTTCAAGATCTGAAAGAGCAATCTGTAGTGGGCACAGATTTTTTTTCTCTCTGTCACTTTCCTTTTGCATTTTACCTTCTGTTTTACCTGCTCCAAACAATCCCTCCTCCACTTTTTCGTCTTTATTTTAACACTGACTCTTCCCTGTAATCTCATTTCCTTTTATAATCTCTCCTGTTCAGCATTTCTCAGTCTTCACATCTTGCTTAAAATCTCCTTACTTACTGAGTTTTCTCTTAGCCTAGTTTCACCATCGAAATACCCCATGGCCTGCTCAGGCTTTGTGAGGACTGCTGAAAATCCTTTGTTCCCTTCCTTGGGCAACTTTTTGGGGCTGAGGTGTGAAAGAAAGCACTATACAGTACACCTAGTGATTCAAGGCTGTGATGGGAAGATTACAAGGCAGAGTAGAAGGTTCCTTGCACAGTGGGAGACTTCACAGAAGACAAAGCAGACTGAGTTCAGGCTTCCTATTTATCTGATAGTTAATGAACATCACAGTCAGGGGCATTTCCAGAAGGTAGTTAATGAACACCACAGTCAGGGGCATTTCCAGAAGGGTGTGCAAACACAAGCTAAGCAGCTGAAGTGGCAGCTGGTACGTAGGGGTCCAGAGCGGCCCCAGAAGTGCAGCTAGTAGAAGGGAGATGCTCCAATGTGAAGTGGGGATCAGGTCTTTTGGTATGTCCTGTCCTGCTTGTGCAGTCGTTTCTGTCACTGTAAAATACTGATTGTGAATGGTTTTGTGCTGGTCATGGTCTACAGAGAATGCCATGGGCCATGGGCCAGGAGTGATGGCAGCAGGATTTTCTGTCTCACGTGAACTCTGATACTTGTGGCAGTGCTATAAAAGGTGAACAGATTTCACCAGAGGTGATAAGAGGTAACAAATGGGATGTCAGTGGGAGGGACACTCCAGAGACCACAGCCCAAGGCCCTGCATTGAGTCTGACTGAGAAAGAATTAATTTTTCCTCAGCAGCCCTAACAGTGCTGTGCTTTTCATTGGGAGCTGAAAGGGTGTTGATAACCTACCAATGTTTTGGCTGCTGCTGAGCACTGCTGTCCCTCTAACATCTCCTCTCCACTCCATTAAGGGGCTTTGGGAGTGGGCAAGATCCTGGGCGGGGACACAACGAGGCCAGCTGACGCAAATTAACTAAAGGGATATTCCATGCTGTGTGACATCAGCTCAGATATAAAAGCTAAGGGAGAGAGGAGGAAGAGCCGGGCATTTGTTGTCCAACAGTGTTTGCCTTCCAGAGCAACCACTCTACATGCTGAAGCCCTGCTTCCTGGAAAGTGTCTGAATATCTCTCGCTGATAGGAAGTAGAGATTAATATTTCCCTTTTCTTAAGTGCAAATTCACTTGTTTTTCTTTTTCTTTAATAAACTGTTTTATCTCAACCTACAAGTTGTTTTCCTTCTTAATATCTCCCCCCTGTCCCAATAGGAAGGGATATAGTGGTTTGGTGAGCACCTGACATCAAGCCAAGGTCAAAACACTACAGACCCTCAAGGACAAAAAGGAAGATGTGAGTGATGCAGAGCAGGAATTTTCAAGGGGTATGCTACTTCTGGCAGTAAAAGCAAGGCTCCCTGCTCCATGCACACCCAGCCACACAGAAAACATTTTCAGAGATATGGCATCAAGGAGGAAGAATGTGCTCATCTGGGGGAAAATCCAAGTAGGCAGCTCTGTGGACTCTGTTGGGATCAGAGATGAAAAGAGGCAGCAAAAAATCTTTGCTTTTGGTGACTTGTGCGGAGAGGTATTCATTTCCCAGTCTGGACTATGTTCCAGAGGGGTGCTAACAATTGCTGGGATTAATAAATCTTGAATGTCGTTTTAAGTATAAAACATGCAGGAACACCTAAGAGATTATAAATTTATTTTTCATAATATTTTCTTAGAATTACAGTTAAATTAATTTATTGTCTACAAGTATTGAGATACTATAGTGAGTGAGCAGTGGAACATAAGGGAATGGATATTGCTACCAAGTTGTGCCTAAGCTCCTCCCAGTAAATTGTGGCACAGCAAGAATGATCTAATAATTATATAGAGCCAGAACAGTCTTGTGTGTCTTTCTTGCCAATTTCTTCTCAATCCACTGAGAGAACTGTGTTTTGGGGAAAAGCTGGTACTCCCAAATAGCTCTAATCCCAGGCTTTGCTTTCTTAACATACATTCTGAAGTCACAGCCTCTGGAATGGAAATTTTAAACCACCTAGCCAGTTAATACACGCATTAAAAATTGTCACAACAAAAGGCAGGAGGCAATCTCAGTAGAGGGTGTTTGCAGTTTCTGCTTCCCTTCATACACTTATTTCCAGAATCCTCTCATTACTGTTCCTTCCTGGAAAGTCTTTGGGCATTCTATTTTTGTGATACTCAATTACATTGCAACTAGTTTTCTTAGTCTCCCTACTTTTCAGTGTTTTGTAACATCCATTGCTATGTGAACAAATTAAAAAGAATTTTCCATATATGTATGTGATCTCTGCCATACCATTCAGACCAAGGCTGAAGAATGTATTTGCTTTATTTATTGATGCAGATGTAGCTGATTAGTATAACATGAGTCAGTCACAAAACTAACACACCTTAATGGTGTGTATATTTGTGGGGATGCAGCAGAGATCTCAGAGTGTGACGCTCAGTCATCTGGTAGGTTGCTCCTTGCTATATCATCCTGCTGAAATTCAGGGTGTTTTTTTAAAGCATAGGAATAAGAGAATGGAGTAACTGAAGTACATGAGAGAGCTATTTCCACAAAATTTGAAGGAGGATCTTTAGGAAGCATTATACTTGATGAATTAATGTCTAGAGAAACTGAGTGGTAATACTATCAATAGCTAAAAATTTCCTCAGTGCACAACTGCATGGAGAATGGGAGAATATGTACAATGCTATAATAATCTAAGTGAATGCATTATTTCAAGAAGTGCTGACCTGACTTCCTCAGCTTTCTACAGAACCCAGATCTTCCTGTTTCCTATTTCTCACAATAAAGTTTTAATAATTATAGTTTGATTTTAATATAGTCTGGAATTACATTCAAATTTCTTAAACCTTCTTTCTGAATTTCAGAAAAGACTGCAGCTGTGATGAGCCAGAAAAAGCACATAGTCCCTGTCAGATAAGAGAGAAAAACCGGAATATTCAAAGGATCATACCAAAACATGAAATTTATAAGAAACATATCATAATGTATAAAATTACACCATATTTTGCAAAGCTTTACAGTGAGAAGAACTATATCACCTAAGACATGTTATACTCACTATCATAATGAATTTTAGGTGTACATAGTTAATTTCATTCAAATTATTTCCCAACACAATGAAAACAATGAATAAATAAAAGAAATAAATGTCTCAATTAGATACAAAAAGGAATATGTAAATTCCTGATTATCTTGACTGAGAACAAAGATACAAGCTTGAAAGAAAATAAGGAAATATCTATTCTAGTTAATGTACAAAAAATGAAAAACAAATATATTGAGAAGTAATTTTAAGAGCTGAAGAATATTAAAAAGGGGGGAAAAAAGACAAGAAGTATAGTTAGAAGCTTTTAAAAATATCATAATTATAAATTTTAATTTAGAGTATAATATGACAGTTCTGAAAGACTGAATGAGAACAAAAATGAGAATAAAATGAGAAAGATGGTGGGAAAGAGTCAGTGATCACAGAAGATGCCACAGTAAGAATTTGAAAATGAGAGCACAGATGAATCAGAAGACTAAAGTGAACAAAAGAAAGGTGAGAGATGTCAATGAATGCAAGGCTAAAATTACATTTTCTGTAAGGTTTTGGACATACTTATACTGCTTAAGGGAACAGCCTAGGAGACCACCTTATTTAAAAGCCAAGACTGAAAATACCAAATGCATCCAATGTGTATTTTAAAAATCAGAGTAAACATCCTTTATGTTGTGCAGCGAATACCATGTGAAATACCATTTTACACACTTCTCTATAACTTCAGTAAACCAAAGACACTTTGCGGTGAAAGCAGTTTTTACAACCACAGATTTCAAAGTCAAAAGAAACTGTTAGACTTAATAGACTAGTTAACTGTTAGATATAACACTTGGGACACTAAAAAAAAAAAAAATCACATCTTCAGCCCTGCGTTTAGTCTGATAACTCACAGGGTCATCCCATAGTCTCGTAGGGTTGGATTTGCAGACTACTGGAATATTGCAAGGGTCAATAATTTAAATAATTATTTAGTACTTAACTAATGATATGGAGAGTCTTAAATACAGATATTTACCAGTTAGACTAACAACTGGTGCATTGCCTCTTGTGCAAAACATTTTGAGGGGAAAAAAATGGAGAACTATACCTTGACTCAGCCTGACTTAATGATATCTGATTTGATAGAAAACCTGCTAATACAGAAAACATGCTGACTGGCTTTAGCTGTTACTGGTTATAAAGAAATTTGTTCACCTCTCTCGGAGCACTGTTCAGATAGAAGAAAAATATAAGACTGACAAAAAATTTCTTAAGTACAGTAGAATTTTTAAGATGCAATACTTAAGCAATGCAATGAATTCTTCCCAGCTTGAAGGTTTTTACATAATTCTAGGCAGTCAAAGATCAACAACATGTAGATGCTTTTTAAGTCAAGATTAGATTGAATGGAATCCAAAATAAAGATACCTCACTGAGATTGTTCAGTTAAAGCCTTTGGAGTTGAGCTTTTGCCTAAAGTAAGCTCTTATTTTTCTTACCTGAAAAAATTATGAAAAGCACCTAAATAATCATGTACTTTCCAGGGGCAGGTAGCTGATTAGAGTTAATCAAAGTCAAGAACAATTAATGCAGCAAGCCAAAATCATAGGTAATTTTTCCCAAGGTTTGCCATATATAATCAAAATCTTTGTAAGTCTTTTACAGAATATAATACGGTTAAAAGCTGGATTATGTACTTTTAGAAAACAGTTATTCTCTATGTAAAAAAAGTAAGCCAAAGTTGAACTCCTAATACAAGGAAGCAATCAGGTTTGTTCAGCACTCATGTTCTAAAGGACTGTTGCTGTTAAACTGGAAGTGAAACGTAAATATACATATAATATAAATCCGTAATGTCATTGGAAATATGAATGTGGCATTGAATCTCATCTAGTAAGGTTTTTGACTGACAGCTCAAGGCAGGTTACCAATCTGAAACAAAAGAAGAAGGAGAAGAAAGAAAATCTAGATTGATGGAGCAATCTTGCTCCTATTCAAGTCAATGTAACACTCTCATTCAAGCATGATCAGGCTCCCTTTGTGCTCAGTACTAAGTACATAGGACTCACCATCTTAGTGCAACAGGGCTTACCTGAGAGGAAGGAGAAATTTAAAATTTCTCTTGGTCATTAGATTTAAGATGATCACCAATACAGTGATTATGATTGTGTTTATATTATCAGTACAAGGGATTTTAGCAAAAATTAAGTGTTTAAAATCTGAAGATCTTTATTTATCCTGAAATTTTCAAAATTGCAAACTGAATTTACTTTTCTTGCATTTTAAGTCTTTCACTACTTATTTTACTGGTATCTTTATATCTTAGTACCACTAATTCTGAAATGAATAAAAACTATTTTTTTTAAACTCAGATATTTACTGGAGGCGTACATAAACAATCTCTTACTTATTAATTATTGCTTTCTAGTTTTCTTAGTTTCATATTACTTTCCTGCAGAAAAGTAGCTGTAACAAGTGTACATTCTTACAAAAAACATCTTCTTTTATAGAGATTGATTTAGTGGATTCACTCACCTAGGTGTATTTCATTTGCTTAACAAGGGCTTGGTGGCAAGGAGGCCCTGGGAGAACTTATGGGAGAAGGTGCCAGGAGTTGTCTCCATGGTGTCCAGGGCCAGTGACATCCAGTTCCAAGAAGGACTTGCTGCTGCCCAAGGCTGAGCCCATCAGTGGTGGTGGTAGTGCCCCAGGCAGACAAAAACTGCACAAGTGCAGCCTGGATAAAGGAGTGAGACTATGTGGGAAAAACAACCCCACTGACAGCACAGTCAGTGAGGGAGGGACAGGAGGTGCTCCAGCTGCTGGAGCAGATCTTCCCCTGCAAGATCATGGTGAGGCAGCTGTGCCCCTGCAGCCCATGGAGGTCACAGTGGAGCAGAGATCCACCCGCAGCCCACGGAGGAGACCCACGGTAGAGCAGGTGGACATTCTTGAAGGAGGCATGACACTGTGGACAACTCACACTGGAGCAGGTGCCTGGCAGGACCTGTGGAGCCATGGAGAGAGGAGCCCAGGTTTGCTGGACAGACCTGTGACCCTGTGACTGACCCATGCTGGGATGAAGAACGGTAACCCATGGGAAGGACTCACATTTGAGAAGCTCATGGAGGACTGCCTCCTGTGGTAGGGGCTCCATGCTGGAGCAGGAGAAGGAGCCTGATCATGCTTGAATGAGAGTGTTACATGTGTTTATGCTCCCTGGGAAGGAGCAGCAGAGACAATGTGTGATATCACAATTCCCATTCCCTTCACACCATGAAGGAGAAAATCATGAACAAAACTGACTCCAGGAAGAAAGGAGAGGCGGAGGAAGGTGTTTCAATATTTAGTTTTTATTTCTCACTATCCTACTCCAATTTAATTGGTAATATATTCAGTTAATTTCCCCAAGACACATCTGATTTTCCCATGACAGTAATTGGTGAGGGATTTCTCCTTGTCCTTACCTCAACCCATGAGCCTTTCACAACAACCTCTCTCCTCTATCCATCTGAGGAGCAGTGTGATAGAGGGGCTTTGGTGTGCAGCTGGCATCCAGACAGGGCCAATTCCTCACGCTTGGAATGAAAAGATGTGTCTAAAACCAGAAAGTGGAAAAGTTGTCTCCTTTCTGCCTTCTAATATTGGACAAAAATTGCAGTTCATCCATACCCCTTAAAAACTAGTTAAAACCTACCTGATAGGTATCCTTTCATGGATCTATGAAAGGATATCCTTTCATCCTTTCATTGAATCCTTTCAGCGTTTCTTCCAATGCTTTCAATTCTGTTTCAGGCATGCACAAAATGATGGCAGTTTGCACATGAAATTTAACTAGAATTTTAATTGACCAGATTAAATTGACTTTAAATTAACTAGAACTAAAAATAGAAAGCGGTATGTGTCCTGATTAATCCCACCTGGTCAATATGCTCAGAGTGTAATTAATTTACATTTAAGATGTGTTTGTTACTGTTAGTATATCAGAAAGGCTCAAGAGGGTGTTTAGTTCAGGGTTAACTCCCATCTTTACGGGATGTTTCTCAGCCTTATTCCTGCCACCCCAGCAGTCCTATAGCTTGCCATAACAAAACAGAAAACAGAATCTTTGCAGAAAGTGATTTAGGGTTGAAAGCAGCACCAAACATGCAAATGAAGCATTGGACTTTTTTCCACTGTACACTCTTACAGCTTTTAGTCTTTCAGGTAATGAAATAATCCTAATGGAAGTTAAGTCTCTCTCCTTGGACAAATGTGCTTACAGCTCAACCCTTCTTATCCTTTTTTCCTTCTTGCTATTTTGTCACATTTTTTTCATAACCTTTTATCTACTGCATTGCAATTGCATCAGGAAGAGGTAAAGGCTTTCAGTTGTTCTCTCCTATCCTACCCTTCATATCCTTCTCTTCTACCCTTCTAACTAGGCTGAGGAATTAATTGTAAATCACCACTGCGTGAGTAAATAAATATATTAACAAGCTGTAGCCATGACGGTGAAGGTCAGATGTTAACTGTAGCAGGGAAATGAAAGAGTATGCCTGCATCCCTAATTTAGGTACCTGAGCTAGTAAGAGGAATATGTTTTAGGGTCTGTCTGTGGTGGGTACCTTTCTAATATAAAAACCAGTTCCTTTCCATACTGACTTTTATGAAATTACAAGTTTAACTGCTATTCTCTTCTCAGGAACTGAATAGCAAGTATATCAGCACATGATGTTTTTATTTTCATTGTCATGGCCAGGCACAGACATGTGGGACATTTGTCTGTATTCCTGTATTCCTCTTACTGGACACCACATGCACTGTCTCCAGCATCTCTGCTCTGTGCTTACTTTAGCACAGCTGTCTCTCTCCTCAGGGAGGTATATGGATTCTTATGTTAGGTTAGTGATGGTTGTGTCTGCTCACAAATGGAAAAAAAAGCTGAATTTATGTTGTCCAGTGAACTGAACTGCTGATAGATTGTCAAAGCCATATGACCTTGGAAGTCTTCTTGCTGGACTTGCAGGAAGGCTCAGCAAACAGTGGTCCTTTACTTTAAATGCAGTGAGCAGCATTGTCTTCTCTCCAAATTTGCTTCCAGATGTACATACTGGAAGAGGTCATTACATAAATAGGTAATGACCTCATAAATTACCTATTTAAAGGCAAAGTACGTCATTATCTGCAGACACTGAAGTAACGAAGAATTTGATCTTCACTGCAATTTTTTCTTTGAGGAGATAATGATTTCTTGAAAAATAACAGATATTTCAGCACAGAAAGTCAAGTTTTCTTTCAAACCCTATTTTAAAAATATTGCAGAGCTACTGACACTGGAAAAGGGTCTTCCTAATGACTTTAAACACTTTAAATTTTATAAGATTAAATTAAACTTATAACACTCATCCATTAAAATTTGTAAAATATATTTGGTATAAAAATCCAAATAATATAATTGTAAATAATTAAAATACTTTGAGATTGATTCTTAGGTGTATAAATTATTATACTAATTTACCCAGATACCAGCTTAGGCTCTGGTGAACACATTTTGCTCCAAGTCCTTTAAAATTGAGGCAAATCATTTGAAGACTGAAGCATAAACCAGTGACTGCTTCCTTTACGTATCTAAAAGTGCTAAAAATCTCCTTTCAGGTGGGATGCAAGTTTTATTCCAAAACATATGTTTTGCACCCCAAAAAATTGGAGAGTAAAATCATTGAACATTCTGAAATTATAGCAGCTGACCTTATGAAAGACTCAAATTTCACAAAATTTATTTCAAGTAAAATTATTTGCTTCTCTGTAAATTGGTAATAGTCAGGTTCAAGTCTGAATCTCTGAATAAAAAAAAATACAGATTTGTAGAATTCAGTATTTAGTTAAAATCTATTGTAAGCTAAAGAAAACTGAATACTTTAGGAATATTTCAAGTGATAATGTCATTATGAAAGTATTAATAATTATTGTTTATAACTGTTACAACTACAGTCAAAGGCAGTTCAGCAGCTCAGGTCATTCTCAAGTAGTCCCAGAGGGTTTCAGGGCAGCTCAGTCAGCCTGGCAGCCCCAGTGATCTGCCTGCCCTCACGGATGCTGCCTGGTCACACACAAGTGGGGACCAGCAGTGTGCAGCCTGGCTCTGCAGCACTACCCATGTCCTCATGCTCTGGGGTGCCCCAGACCACAAGGGCAGCTACAGTTTTTTCTCAGGCAGCCTGTGCCAGTCAGTGTCAGGCCCATGTCTTTACTTTGTCATGGGAAAGCAGTGACCTCGACAAAACAAAACGAAAAAAACCTCCCTCCATTTCTTTCTCACATTTCCTTTAGCTTAGAAGAAAGTTATGTTTGGAGCAGGTGGAGGAAGATGTTCAGTTCACTGGAGCACCAAATTCCCCTCTTGGTTTGTTCCTTCCTGGCTGTGACCAGCATCGGCACCCAGGCAATTCAACCTGTTTCTAATCCCAGGGGTTGCAACAGACCTTTCAAACTGGTTGGTTCTACTGATTCACATTGCTTACTCTTCTGCCCTTTAACATTAACTGCTAAAAAGCACATTCACATTCTTATTTAAAGAAAACATAGAACCTTAATCTTTCTTTAAAACGCTTGACCAATAGTTATTTTATTAGCCTGGCCAATGTTGGTTTAATTATAAAAAATAAAATAGAAATTAGGACATTGCTTCAAGGTCTTTTTCACCTATAGGATCATATAATAGAAGTTATTTTAGTTTTTATCTCTGTTTATATAGACATTTTACTCTCCCTACAGACTGCTTCTATTCTTCCTTCTAATGTGTCAACACAGGACTGGAATGGCTTTCTGGGTCACTGAGTCCAGTTGCCTCTCATAACAGATATAGTTTCTTCACAGGTTTTTTAAGCCCTATTATAAATGGTTCTGCTTTTCCTTTTTTATAGTTTATACTTTTTAATGAAGGTTTCACGTATTTTCTTGAGCCTTCATTTGGCTTGCAAATACTGTTGAATTTGTTTGAAAGAAACTATCATTTCCTCTGAGTAGTAAATTGCTACTTGGTGCAAAGAAGCAAAGATATACTAATTTACTCTCTTTGGGTAGCAGTCTAACTCCTTCCAATCATTCCTATAGTCTAAGAAAAATCAAAATCTCCAGGTCTTCAACACTCCATTTCAGCTGATGTTACCTTTCCATATCGGAGAACTTGTTACTCATCTCAAAACCAATTGATTTACATTTTCCAATATTTTAGTCCCTCAAGGTCAGTCAGTTACGGCCAGTTGATATTAGACATGGGTTTTCCTTTGATAACTCAGTTTCACTCATCTGTACGTTTTACTTGTGCTCTTTTCTAGATTTTTTTCTTTCAAAATGCCATTAACAGAAATAGTCATATCAGTCCCAGGATACTGGAACTCCCCAAATAGCATTCACAGAACCCAACAGTTCCTTGTCTGTAAGCTTTTTTGTCCTTTACAGCTCTTTGTCCACCTTACAATGATTTTCTTAATCCCTGCACTTTCTAGATGAAGTAGTAATTTCCTATGTGGCCTCATATCAAATACTCAAGTAAATCAAGTTGTATTTCCTTCTGTAGGAAAAAAAAAAACGTTATCAGAAAAGGATATCAGATTAATCCTGCCTTAATCAAACTTATGTTGCATTTGCTAGTCTATCTCAATTATTTTATTCAACTCTTTAGAAGCTAAAGCCTAGCATACTATTGAGATCAGACTAATCTCTTCTTACCCTTCTCTTTCACCTCTGCTCCTTTATACCAACTCTTGACATTTCCTATCCTGTAATCTTATGGCAGTACCACTGACTTGATAGATTTCCTTAAAATGTTTACCCCCTCCACATTCAGATCTCTGAGGTCAGTGTAGTCAGCAACTTTGGTAATGAGTTCCCTTAATTTATTAAGGTTTGCCCTTTTGAAACCTAAGTTCTCATGGCAAACCTACTATAATTTAATTTAAACTGAATCAGTTCACCATCACTCAATCAGACATTATTTGTACTTTCAGCCGTTTTTATGGCAACATTCCTTAGACTTTTTTCACCTATGGTAACATTGTCTTTTACTGGTTCAAGATTTAATGGATTAAGAATGTAATAACAATTAAACACAAAACGTCTTGCTGTAGTACAGGCACTACCTGCTCATGCCCACAGGGACTTTAAAGGAGAAATTGAAAATAAATGCCACAATATTCAACCTGGGTGTCCAGCCCAACTCTGAAATAATGTCAGACTAAAAGGAGTGTGATGGTGAAGGGTTTTCGTATTAGCAGATTGATTTTTTTCTCTAGATAAAATGGACAGAAAGAAAAATACATTTGTGTCTGGAACAAAACCAGAAAGGAAAAAGTCAACTTTGAAACTATATTTTTTCCAGATTTTTCTCTGGAAAGTAGGCAAAGATATGATGTTATTTGCTCCTAACTATCTCCTTTCAGTCTTCTGTTTTAAACTGCTCACTCATAGGAGTTCTGGACTGTACCAAATAAAAAGGTATTTCTCCAGAATGCTTCTCCAGCCTCCTGCTTGGGATTTTCTGATCCAGAAACAGAGTTTCGAATTTAAAATCCCATAGTGAGTTTTACTTCAATTGGACAGTTATCAAATCCATGTACACTTCTAGTACCTGCAGCCTTCTATTGCAAGCTGTATTACCGTTCAACTACATTTCATCAGAAACATTTCCTTTCTTTGAACACTCTGTCTTAGCTGCATTTGATACCTGCCTGGGGAGGTGCAGTGAGTAGTCTCTTGCTCACTGTTTTCCAGGGTCACTCAAAATTTTCTGACTATCTGTCTCCCTTTTCTAACATGAAGCCATCTTATCTTAGCAATTTTCTGCTATATGAATTATTTATTCCACTTAAGTTTTAGTAAGCATGTACTGCACTTAAAAAAGCATGTGTGAAATTTTACACGGAAGAGAAATAAAAAGTGCCTTCTACCAGAGCCATGAAACTTTAGAGCCAATCTTCATTCTCTTCTCAGTGAGCAAAG
The DNA here is from genome assembly GCA_013397015.1 of Myiagra hebetior. Lineage (NCBI taxonomy): Eukaryota > Metazoa > Chordata > Aves > Passeriformes > Monarchidae > Myiagra > Myiagra hebetior. The sequence goes on along the minus strand of VWZQ01013184.1, from coordinate 331,818 downwards.
GGATGTTTGAAGAACACAATTATTAGTGGCTTTTTTACACCATATGCCCTTATTACTGTTACCTAAGGTCCTTTTGAAAATCCAGTTCAAACAAAACCTATGACAGATCAGCTGTGTTTCCAAAAGATGTAAACAGAGATGTCTCACAGGTGCAGTGCCCCTCACCAAACAAGCAGAATTATAGTACCAGTCAAATACAACGTTATACAAATACAAATACAAGTCCTACCATTAGCATCCACCTAAAATCAGAGCTAGTCTGAATCAAAAAGCTGACATAACCAAAACACACTTTACAAGACTCATCTATTTTGGCCTAAGACTTGTACCTCAGCAGCATACAATAAGCACTAATGACCCTGGATAACTTAATACACTGCTATTAATACAGCATTTGCAGAAATGTTTCAATATTTTCAACCTAAACGAGTATTTTTCCTTTGGCAAAAGAATTCCACAACACCAAGAAGACTCAGTAAAATACAGAGCAAGAGTCCCCAGGAGAAGCCCCGCACATCATAATGTGAAAAATTCTCAGCACAAGCATTTAACTGAGTTGAAACTAAAATGAATGAATAGGAAAATGGCCCCAAGCATCTTATCTAATGCAACTGTGAGATCAGTTCCTAAGTGTTTCATACATGCAGAATCTCAAATTTAAATCCAAACCTTCCACAAGACAATTTGCCTAGCCCCAGCTTTGTGGCTACACGTTGGAATTTGAGATGCCAAGTGTGTAAACTTTAACACATACATTTGAAGAGCAATATTAGCTGTAATTCCATGTAAACAAAATAGAAGCACACTTTATTGAAAATAAACAGGTAATCTGTACTTTGAAGGTTACCCTGTTCTTCAGTAGTGCCATGCATAAGAAAGAGGAGGTAGGATATGAAGGACTGCTCATAGTAGCAGGGCAATTCCTGGACTGATGGAATGAAGCTAACTTTGACTGCTGAATTTAGCAGGAATGATTTGTTACCTTTCGATATAAAATATTCATTTGTTAACTGTGAGCAATAATTAGCTCAAGGCACAATTAGTACAATAACTTCCAGTAATTTTGGTCAGTGAAACCCACATTTTGCTCATAATATTTAATAAAATATTTAAAAGTGTGACTACTTTTATATAATCATCTTTAAAAACCACACTAAGTTATTTTAATCAATATACTTGTTTTAAGTAAAAGCCATTTAATCTTCTGACTTATACATTAACCTTCCATTAAGTATTAGTGAAGAAGTTAAATGCACCTTAGTCAATAATGCTAATGCAGGAACTGTTGTATTACCTATGGAGAAATGCGTATTCATATTATGTTAAAGTGGCTATCCTTAACGATTAGCTATTATATGTCAGGAAACTGATCATAAATTTGAAATATTCTGTAGGAAAATGAATTATAATGTTGAAACTGAGTTCTCTGTACTATAATAATTTTGAAATGAGGTCATCTACTTCTCCTGGTCAGTGCTTTTTAAGGCAATGATATTGAAGTGATGAAGATACCCTTGATGATACTTTAACCTCACCTTGTGGTTTCACATCTTGGTAGGTAATAAATGAGACTGGTAATTGTGCTATACTAAACGAAAATATATGAATCTACCCACAGGTATATGAAGAAGAATTCTCATTTCTCTGTTTCTACCTAGAAATGCCTAAATGTACCACTAAGATCAGCAATATGCTACAGTTACACCAAAATATTTCTCTGTATTTTAGCCTCAATTTAAGTGTCAAACTAGCTGTTTATATATCTTATTCTATATGACTTTTTCTACCTTTTTTCCTTTAACAGGATTTATCCTCAACCAGTTTGTCCTGCAAGATATATATTTTTACATTATCCTGGCAAAATGCTTTCACAGTGGGATATTCCCTTTCCTCCTGTTCTTGTCTGCATATTCTTGCTGTTTTGCTTCTGTGAGATCTGACGCTTCTGTGGGTACTGGGTAGGCTGATTTAGCTGCCTGATCTAACACCAATTCTTTTTTTTTTTAAAGGATATTTTTCTCTTGGGTGAACCATCAAAATCCATTCTTCCTTAGTTTCCTGGTAGCTGTGGCCAGTATGAGGCAAGAAAACCGACAGGCAGGGAATTCAAGAGGGTCCCTCTTTTTTCAGTCGTCAATTGTTATTTTAGCATTTTTGTGACACAGAATTGTACCGACATAATACATAGTGCAGGTGATCATGAGGGAGACAGCAAAAATTTGCCCAGGTCGCCACTAAAGTGGTCTACATAAATGAGTTTGATACAGATTGTTACTTTCAGGAAAGAAGGGGGGAAGAAAGTGAAAGGGAAAATATACATACATTTGTAAATAAAAATAAAATTATTTTGCCTGTGTTTGAGGATGGCCATCAGCATTTCTCAGGGTATCACTTTTATAAAATTGTTAAATTTATTCCCTCATAGTGTAGTGCTGGTTTTTTCTGATCCTTTTCATATCTTTGTCTCAGCACTGTAAATGATTATTCCACTCACATTCACCTCTGCTTGTCCTTTTTCTATCATTTGAGTACCTTCTGCTGACTTTACAAAATTGTGTCCCTGAATCCTTTAAGGTACATTTGGATTCAGTACATTTGAAGAAACCCAACATCTCAAGGGTAGAATTTAATTGGTTGTTTAATAATAAATTATAAACACAGATTGGCATTCATATAGCAGTATAATAATATAATAATTCATATCAAAACACGGAGAAATCTGTCCTCTGAATTCTCAATAAATTTTCTTTTTTCAATATTTCTGCAGTTTAGGAGCTTTTTTCCTACTCCATAGGCCAAGCTCACTTTTTTCTCACTATCATCCATCTACACTTTAAACTAGAAAGAGATTTAAATGATTATATAGAACATTCATACAATGGATTGAAGATCCAAAATACCTTCCAGCTGCATCAAAAGTGCCAAGATTTTCATTCAGTGGTCATTAAAATAAATAACTAGACAATGATTTCCACATCTTCCTGACCCAAATACCTAGCATTTCCTTTTTTATGAGAGTTTATAATACTTCAGAATTCTGCAATGGTCAGTGTTGAATAGTAAGCTCAAAGACAACCTCTGGCTGTGGTCGCTCTGGTCACTAGACAGTAGCAGTTGTATGCTGCTTGGAAATGCCATTTTTTTCTTACAACATATAAAACTTGCTACTAAAAGGTACTGGTTAGGCATATTGTTACTGAGATAGTACTATGAAATATTTGATCGTATTGTAATTTTATTCTCCCTTCCATATGGGAAAAGTTTGACACAGACCACTGAAAGTGTTATGTCCCTAACAACAGTTGAGAAAGAGAAGCAATAGATTCTCAGTATCTCCACAGCTACTTGAAATGTACTACTTTGAACCAAGTAGTCTGCTAATGTAAAATAACTTACCAGCCTTACATGATTTTAAATTGCATTTCTGAAAAAAACACATATTTTTTCTCTATGTGCAAAATCCATTTTATGCTGGAACACTACAAGACAAAGCATGTTTGTTTACAAATATTATAAGAAAAGGGTTCCCAAAATTTCCTCTGCTTGAAATATAATATGAACTGAAACTATGACACTGTGATAAAAAGACCACTCTTCTGTAACATTGAGGTATCTCTACTACTCTTTTCACTTTAAGCTGTCAGTTTTGCTATCAAAGATGTATCATTTAAATACCTATGTCAAATACCCTCATCATTCCATTATCTACTTCTTTCTGAGTCACTTTATCCAAGTTTGATCTGTTTGTTACAGTTCTGACACTTGAAATGTTTCTTTGGTGCATTTCTTTCAATGGGTGAGAACATTCAGACACAGTATTAATGATAAACAAACCATTATCAACTCCAACTCTCCTCTTGACCAGTTTTTGATTTATGGTCCTATTCTTAGTCTAATGAAGCTCCCAACTTTTTTTCCCCTAGTAATACACATTTAAAATAAAAACCCTAACTAGGAGGTCTCACACCTAGGGCACCCATTTAATCTTCTCCCTTCTTAATTTCTCCTTGGCTGTTCTTCATAGTCCTCTCCTAACAGTGTCAGTTTAATACCTTCAGTTTTTGTTTCCAGCTTCACTTTATGCATTTCACCCCATAAAAATCTTCCACATCTTCTTTTTCAGAAACTCTTTCTCACACAAAAGTTTGTTCAGAATCTGCCAGATCTTCACCACTCTCAGAGATGTGCGGTGATGACTGATGCATCACTGAAGGGTATTGCTGTATCTACCTTGTCCCTTCCTTTTAAGTTGCTCATTTATGCCTTCATGAGTTGTCCCATCACTGGTTTATATTGAGTATGGGTTTATTTCATGTAGGAACATATCCACCCCCTGTAGAAAAATTTGTTGATAATATTACTTTTAGTCAGCACAGTCCACAGAATAGACATCCATCTCTCTGATCACCACATGTAGCAACGCATTTCCTTGCAGCCATTAATAAAGGTAAGCATTATCATAAAAACAAAAACCCAGCACTTGTAATGTATGATGGGGAAAGATGAGAATATCCAAGGTAACTGATAATGTCTCATATCCCTTCAAAAGTAGGGAATTCTCTACGTTAACTGTGTGTGTGATCCTGTGTTGTACAGCACAAGGCACAAAACACAGAACACAATTCTATGACTGAAATATTTGAGCTAATGCTGTATCTAAAACCAAAACTTATCAGATTGGACAATTTTGTTTATCAGCATCCATTTCTGTTTAACTGCCTTCCCTGATGCTCCCAAATTCCTCATCTTTGCCAGAAATCTTTCTCTTATTCTCCCCAACACTCAAGACCCTAGCTGAAAACACCTCTTCATCTTTTCTCTCTTCTTCCTACTCACCCAGTATTTCAAATATTTTTGAACATTTTTTCACACTTTTAAGGTATACCTTTTTTACTGTCACTACAATGAAGTCTTCTATGTGGGCCATCATTCCGATCTTAAAAAAATCAAACATACTTTACCTTGGACTTCTTAGAGAAAACACTTTGGTATATTTCAACCCTTGAAAATAGGCATTGTATGTTCTTAGTCTGTTAGTTGTGTTATACTAATTAGATTCTTTCTCCTCTCTTCTAAAACATAAAGTATATTTTATTTACATTTTTAAATAATAAATTGAATAAAAATATGTCTTCTACCTGTTTAAAATTGATCTTACCTTTTAATTTTTCAGTTATTCCAGACTCTAAACTTCACCTGCCCGCTTGTCTATTTTTCCCGACACATCACTTTCAAAACTAAGTACCACACTTGCATGAACTTTTTAGTCTTTCCTTCAGTTTAGCAGCTGGGAAACAACTACTTCCATAAGAATGCCTAAAAGAAATATACTTATTATTAAACAAGCTATAGTTGTAATGATCTTGCTATTAAAAGAAAACCTAAGCAAATAAAGACAAGGCTTCTCCTTATAACTACATCAGCCAATGTAGTTGTGAGTCAAGGCCAAGTTTTCAAGTATATGAGACCATGTGTCCCTGGAAGCTCATCTGCTTATTGTTTTCCTCTTTCTAAGGTTAAAAGGAGCATTTGTGTTCATTCAGAAAAATCCTACTAAATATTTTTAAATCTTGTCTGTGATTGCTGCTGTCTGTTCCTGTGAGTTTACTTACTGCAAAGCAACGTACCTCACAAAACTTTTAGAGGCAGTTTTTAAAACAGATATTGTCAAGGTGATACAAAAACAGGATTTTGTAAATTTCCTGGAATCTTGCCTTTTTAATTTTTTTTCTTTATTGCAGGAAAGAGGAAGTAGTAAGGGAGGTAAGATTTGTTGCTTAGTTTAACCTGGTGTTTGCAATACTGTAAATTTCATTACCATTTCAATCAGAAAATACTTTAAAAAATTGTGTAAGGTTTTTTTTTTAATTTCATTTTGTTAATTTTCATGCCATTCCAAATTTTGCAGCTCTTTGTGTTGAAAATCTATCATATATCTACTGACATGCCTTGAAAGGAATAAACCCAAACTCTCTTGGTATGGAATTACTTAAAAGAGGAGATTTAACTCCTATTTTAAAGAAGTTTTAACCTGCTAGAGGCTAAGCTTTTCTAAATAATAGGCAGCAACCAAGTCTAATCAATTAATTTCCTATTCCATTTTCACAGAAAATACTAAAAACAAGTTCCTGTGTAAACTTCCTGGTATGCAAATTCTTTAAATTCTGGCTTGTGCCAGTCCTCTATTCATAAGACGTAGACAAGAAGCAGCAAGAACTGAATGAAGGCCAACACAAGCTGTTGGTTAAGCTCCTCACAAATTCCTTTTCCCAAGGCCTTTCCAAGTCTCAATTTCCCAATGGACACATTTTTTGGCTCTAAATTTTGCAGCTGTTCAACCTGGTGAAGTTGACCATCAGAAAACAGACAAATGGTCTAAAAAAAATGTTGATGCTTGTGCCCTTTAAAAGGCTGGGAAAACTGTAGGGATTTGACAGTAGCCCAATTTTAATTCCTAAACCTTATTGACAAAATTCTAAACATTTGTCTTTAGCAGAATTCCTTTCACTTTCACTTTTTCATATTTTTGGTAGTCCTTCCTTGACATGCTTTGCATGAATTCTAATGACAACTCATAATACACCAAAATAATATTTGAAATGCCTTAGTGTAACTTTCATTGTACACTTTGGATAGATACCTTACCATGTAATAATAAGCTTTTGAAAAGTATCCAGTCTAATCAACCTTGACTCCCTCAAAGGTCTGAGGATTCACTTCATCAGCTGCAAACACTTATCTCAGGACGAACACAAGCACCCTTTGGAGACTCACAGTTACCATTGACATTTTAGGAAAATATGCAGTAATGGAAAGCACAGGAAAATACATCAAAAGTAATGTTTTGAAAACATATTTGGAAATTCTAAAGTAAGGGAGCTCATGATCACAATCAATATATTTTTCAAAGAATCCAACCCAAAATTTTTTAAACTTTGGGTTCATCTTCTTGTGAATTAACCCCAGCCATTAAATTAGTACCACGTTGTGGTGGCCAGTGAACATGTATTGTGTTGGGGTGACCTACCCTGGTTTGAATTCCCCGGTTGTCTGTCAGCCTGGTCACTCCCCCAGAGCTCTCCCATTGGTCCCCGCTCCCTGGTCCTGCCTTTCCCCCTGCCCTGGGAAAGCCCCGTGTTAGCCTTGCTGTTTGTGTTTGCCTCTGCACCCTCTGACAGTGAAGAT
>VWZQ01013184.1:281396-324621 GCA_013397015.1 Myiagra hebetior | reverse complement strand
TTGCTGTTTGTGTTTGCCTCTTCACCCTCTGACAGTGAAGATGCAATAAATTCTCCTGCTGGAATGCAAGCAGATCCCCTTCCTGACTCTTTGTCCCTCACTGTAATACTGAACCTGCACAGGCACCTGTGGGGCCACGCGGGACCTCACGGAGCCAGTCAATTGCAGTATTACCCTGTAGCTGCTCACTCACTACTCACCCAGCCACCTGCCCCGCTAGGATGGAGTAAAAGGAAAAATACAATACCTGTGGGTTGAGATAAGAACCGTTTAATAATTGAAACAAATTAATATATAATTATAATTAATAATAATTATGATGACGATGATGATGACAACGATGGACAGAGGGGTAAAACCCCAGAGAGGTGAGTGATGCACAGTGACACAGGTGCTCAGCACCTGCTGACCGATGCCCAGCCTGTCCCCCAGCAGTGACTGCCCCCTCCCAGCCAGCTCCCCCCAGTTCATACCCTGGCCATGTCAGTCTGTATATGGAATATCCCTTTGGCCAGTTCGGGTCAGCTCTCCTGGCCATGCTCCCCCAGCCTCTTGGGCACCTGATGGCTGCAGAGCACGGGACCCTGAAATGTCCTGGATTTAGGGAAAGCACTGCTGAGTAACATCCAAAACTTCTCTGAGTCATCAGCATGATTCTCACACTGAATGCAAATGACAAGAGTGTACCTGCTACCAGGACAAAAATTAACTCTATCCCAGCTTAAATCTGGTCATATCCAATTTGAAAATAATAAGGAAATTTTAAATATAAATTGTATAATTACAGTGGTTTTGATTTTGTCCAATTTAGGAATATTGATAGAGGAAAATAAATCTTCCAAGACAGTGCTTATCACTAAAGAGCTAGGAATAGCCTCTGCATGCACACTGTCATAATTTTTTTTTGTTCTCACATAATATTTTCTCCTTAGTTATAGTTATTTTTATTGACTGGCAACAAGATTAAGTGTAATGCTGGGAAATGTAGCGAAAATTTGTTTATGAGTTCAACTAATGAGATGTGAAGTGTATGATGTGAATGGAATTCTTTTCCTGCATCTCAGTGCATCCTTGCAGATCAACTGGAAAAACAAATATAATCCTGAAATTGAATTAGAACATGACATAAGTGGTTCTATATCCTCAAATCTTAGAGTGTGTATACAGATATGATTGAAAACTATACTGTATTTCTTCTTTATTCAAAAATATTTTCTCTTTCTGAATTTTCCTCTAGCCTCTGCGTCCTAAGTAGGCTTTTGTTGTTAGTGTCTTTAAATCACTAGTTTGCTTGTGCTGTAGAAATACTAAACTAAAATTTGCTAATTTTGAGTTCCAATAGCTTTCTGTTTCCATTTAATTTTGATTGATTTAATGAGGGATCTAAAGAAATAATTTTCTGTGTATGCCATAGTATTAAGGTGAAGACAAAGACACTATTCAACTTTCATAAAATCAGTTGATGGGCCAGATGTAAAATCAATTAACTCTGGTGAAGTATAGCTATAGTTTTCTTTCTCATCAAGATGAGCCTGGCCATTGCTTCTGTTTCAGCAAAGTGTTAATAACAAAGTTATAAAAGTAAAATGATGCGGGAATCCCCAGAAGTTTGGAGTTCAGACAAATATTTGAAGGGTCAGATGTTTATTGCACTTCTCCAGCCTAAGAAAATCTTGCTTTGATTAATAGCTCACCATTTCCTCATGGCTTAAATCTTCCATGAAGCATCTTCATTGTTCACCCTTTGTGTTAATTCTTTGAGATTTTGGAGGGGTGGAAAGTCACATGGCAACAGCATCCATCTCAAAATCAGCATATAGATACCTTTAACATTTTCATCACATATTTCCTGTCACTCTTTCATGACCTTTAAGCATGCAGGTATTTCTTGCTACATTTTTAAATTGACTTTTTTTTGGTACAAGTTTCTTGCAAGTATTTCTCTTAGAAGTAAAATTACACTGAATCCAGCATAACAACATTTTCTCAATTACAAATTGTTTCATTTGATCATACTTTTCTTATCTGTAAAATGTCTGGATCTGAAATATTTTGAAAGAATATCTCTAATAACAGTCATCATCTCCTCCTACTTGCATGTTCATACTGTGAGATTACTTAGTATCTCCTTTATATGAAATGTATAATTTTCAGGCCTTAGTTCAATATGTGTCTAACACAAAGTGTGTGAATTTTCCTGCTGATGATAATGGAGGGCATTAATTTTGTGTTCTTAAAGATGGGTATCTCCATAGACCCCTCCTTGAACTTTGGCCTGATTGAAATCACCCTGCTGATTTCAGGAAGAGCAGAAACAAGTTTATTAGCAGGGAGTGTCCCAGTGAAAATAAATGCACTTGCTTTTTCTAAAATAAGCAGAGAGTGAAAAGGTTTGCAAAACCACAGCACTTATTGTAGAGAACTCTTTGGAAAGTTGACCAACATTGATGGAATTACTGGGTTTGCTTTTCTTTTATGAAAGAGAATAGGCTTACAGACAGAAAAGGTGATTTTTGTCCAGGATTTTCCCCTTCTGTGGTCCATGCTGGAAAAAATATTGACATCCAGAAAATTATTTTCCATATTTCTAATTTTTTCTAAATGAATGAGAGAAGATAATAAATAATAAAGTAATTAAGATCTATTTTTCCTAATAGTTGTCTAAATTATAAGAGAAGCAGGAACCTTTTTTTTTTTAAGTTGAGATATTTCTTGGTAGTTCTTTTGGGATTTTAGTTAGCATATCTAGGAAGAAATTATTCTCTTCATCCTGCAAAATGCGAGAAACATTCCTTCTTAGGAAACAAATAACTCCTCTTTTACCAGTTAAAACTAGAAGAGATCCATCTAGAACATTATCTTGTACCACAGACTACTATAAAATTGTGATTAAGTTTCTACTTGATCATTTCTACTTTCTTAAGTTAGACAAGTAACCACTAGAAAAATTAAATTCCACTGGGCATCCCCCATTCTACCTTGTTAGTTTGGTTGCAATTAAAACTACTTTATTCAGTCCAGGAAATATTTTCTTTATTCTAAGAAAGACTTCCAGCTAATATTTTGTCAAAATTAGCAATTTTTATGCACAAAGATTTTGACAGTCTGATAACACTTTATTTTTCTCAACATTTGCACCAAGTAATTACTGATCTAACATGAGATCAGTATATTATGGCTATTAAGGATGATTCAGAATACGAGACTCTGTAAAAAGTAAGACCATAGGATTTTTTAATTTTGTTTTTTAAGAAACCAACTTAGTGAAACATTTGGCACTAGTAAAAACAGATGAGTTTTTACACTGGCTTGTGGAAGTAGCTCTGCAAAGCAATAGTGAATCAACTCACAGAATTTTTCCAGCAATTTAGGGGCCTTAAAATTCTTATGAAAAAAATAATGCAAAATTAGATTTCTCACTGACTTCAGTGGGACCACAAAAGATGAGCTAGTTCTTCCAATTTTACTGTGAAAAGGGAAAAAGCAGACAAAACACTAATGTAACACTCATGGAGAGTAAGCAATGGAGAAAGGCAGAATATGGAAATGTTTAAATAGACAAATGCAGGAGGAGTTTGTGTGTGTAAAAAACTAAAGCTGAAAGGAAAGCTCTAATGTCAATTTGACTGAGAAATCTTGTGTTTGTGAAAGAAGTCCAAATTTTGGAGACAGGTTTTGTTAAAATTGTTATTAAAGTGCAAGTTCAGAGAGGGGAATAAGTTAAACATTCTTATTTTTATTGTAACATCCCATAAAGGGAATGACAATAATCCCCCTTTATTAAGAAATGTATAATTTCCATCAAAGAGAACAACTTTTTTTGTAGGGATATTTCCAGTTACACACATCCGCTCCCACAATTTATAAAAAGTACACCATCAGAAAGCCTCCTAATGCATAATCATATATTTAACACATTAATACATACACTAAAAGTTACTCTTCGTCATGCATACTGGACACTTCACAAGGAAATATTTCAGAAAGTTACAGTACAATAGTCTTCTCGATATAATAACTAAATAATATTTGTTTAATTAATTCGTATTGTTAATATGCGTATCTATATTATGCACATTAACAACAGTTTCAGAACTGTTATAGGATTGGTAGTCAAATGAAAAAAGCCACCCAAAACGCAATCTGGAATTCTCATGAATGTACAAATTTATTCTTGGTATGGGATTGCTATTTATGTGTTGATTATATGCAAGTTATTTAATGGTTTATGTTTATTGATTGTAGTGAAACTCCCCATTTCTAACACATATAAGCTGGCATTTAAAATGTCTAAATACTTAATTAAAATATATCATGACATGTAAAGATTTCAGAATTCATTACTGTATTTTGAAACTCCATGGTGATCCAGGGAAAATGATATGTTTTAATATGCTTAGTGTTATTTAATTGAGGAATTATCTAGATAATAAGGAATGGTGTCTTTAATGGTGTAGTCAATAATAACACCAAAAGTCTTATTGATTATTCTTGAACAATTGCCTGCAGCTCGTACATATTTCTCATACTAATAAAACAATTTCGGTGTGTACTAAATGAAAGAAGCCCATTGGGTTTTTTCCTGTGCAATATTTATATGTGCTAAAAATAGAACATATCTGCACCTACAAGTGAATCCATCTTTCAGATGAAATCTTAATTAAATAAGTATGTGAACGAGCGGTTCTGTGTCTGGTGTCATGCATACTCTCTGTCAGAAGATTTCTGATGTAGAACTATAATGTATCTATCTATATATCTATTTATACTTATATCTCTACTTTTTCCTTTTTTTTTTTTTTCCTTTTTGATGATGGGCAGATCAAAATGACACATGGTCATTAAAACCTGCTTGGGATGATGGGCGGATTTCAGATTTTTTGCAGAGTGACAAGAAATAGGGAAATGACCTGAATGTATGCAATGCCTAAATGTTGTCAGATATTCATCATATTTATATGCTTTGCCTGCCTCTCTGCTCAGGGTGATTTAATACTACATTAAAGTAGAACCTGGGAGGACATCATAAACAGCTCTTGTTTAAAGGGCATTGTGAAGGAGAGCCTTTAATCTGATTGATGAAATAAATGGAAAGTAATCTATCCTCTATTCAACAGCTTGTTGATGATATGAAAGAATTCCTACTGAAGCAAGCAAAGCTTTAAAGAGAAAGACCTCTTTCATCCTGTCAGCCTCTCATTTTTAGAAAAAGTTAAGTTTTTCATCATGGTTCAGGGGAGTTCTTGTAAAACGTTCATTGAAAATTTAAGAGCAATTACAGTGTCAGACAGCTAGAAAAATTGCTTTTACTGAGTGAGAGTTCTCTGACAGATGCATTGTGGGAGAATTGATTCTTTCTAAGGGATAAGTGAATTGTCATTGTTAGTCTCTTCTCATGACATCTAGCTAGATGTCATCTGCTTTGTAACAGAAGATTTGAATCAGACAACTGTACTCAACACTAGACAGTGTCTAGATTAGTTCAGCAAAGAAATAAGCCTGTACTCTGCATGGCATCAACTGAGCTTTTAAAGATTATAGATGAGCAAGGGTTTGAGAAAAAAGTTTGAAAAATCAAAACCAAAGCTTTATAGCCACTTCAGAAAGCCTGGATGTTTAACCTGTAAGGAAGTCTGTCAAATCCTTGAGGAAACCACATAGAGAAAGATCAATAGAATACCTACTGGCTCCATTAGCTTGATGTAAAAAGGGGAAGAGGGAAACCAGCTCTTCCACAAGAGGAGCTACATTATTCCAGGGATTAAGCGGGATCAGTTCTCTTGCAGAAAAGAAGACAAGAAAAAGAATGAAGATTCTTGGTGGGCCAGAACTGGAGTAAAAGGGCTTGTCAGGTAATCTAACTGATGATAAGAGAGCAGTTTATTGAATAGGAGGTGTCTCTAATTAGGTGTTCATTAGCATAGGGGTAGGTGCCAATTCTAATCTTGAGTTAACTGCAGAAAATAGGCTGTCATTCACTCTGCAATCCCTGAGTTAACTTCTTCATACTATATACTTGCTGAATCCAGTTCTCATTTTTATGTGGTTTTTTTTCTGTTTGGACTGCAGAGATACATTTGATGTGTATGAATGTCATTGACATTTTCCCAAAATAGCACTGTCAAATTCATTAATATTCACAGTATTAAAATGCTGTATTGTTTGAATGTAGTGTGTATGTATGTGGTTAAAAAAAAGGTGAGTCATTTTAAACATCATAATATTTCAATCTGAAAGATTTATTTCAGTTTCTGAATCTGATTTGATTGTAAACTTAGATCAAAATAAAAAAAAAAAAAAAGGAAGCAGCTATTCATATTTTAAACAAATTCACAAGTATCAGATTGTTTTGGAAATAATTAGCTAAAATATTCTCCATGTCATGGTTAGACCAGTATATTCTTCACCAGCTCAAATTTCAGTAATATTTTCTGGCCAAGGTTTAGTCAATATCAGGCTTTTATATTGCACTCCATATTCTGTGCATTTCATATATTTGAAGGAATGTATATAGACTTCAATTTAAACACTGAACATTTCTGTAGTTTCTCAAGAGTTAAACAGTGATGCATTTTTAGTTCTTTATTTTCTATAATTCTTATGTTTTCTATATATTGTTACCTTTAGTTCAATAATTTAATCCATTAATATGAATTACATTATCATTTAGACTCAAATAAACTTGCTTCCTTCGGAGGCTTTCTATTTATTATTACATATCCCTTGAAAGGTTTGGTAGGATGGCCTTGCTGCTTTAAATGGAAATAAAGATAATTTTTCAGCTTTGGGAAGCCCAGGCCTGAACTAAACTGTGTTTCCTTTCCTTAACGTGTTTAGAACATCGTAAGACTTTATGTGCCATTAAAACATTCTTTTGAAGCTGCAGAATTGCAAACTGTCAGGGCATCGTTTTCAAGAAGTCACTGATGCTAAAAATCACTGACCTGTGTTAGTTTCAATACTGTTCCTGACATTTTTGCCATTAAGATTCAATAGATTTTTTTATCGATGTCCATAAGGCATTTGGATGACTCAATAATGATGATGAAAAGCAAACTGTAATTCTATTTTTGAAATGCTGCTAGATAGAGCAACACAAAAAAATTGACGCAAGTTCTTAATAGTTTTCCTTTCAGTATTCTAATGTTTTATATTTTCACCTAATTTGTCTCCTTAGATACCTTATTAGAAATGTAATTTTCTGTGGTCTGATCTTCTAAAGCAGTATTTTACTAAATTTATAGGGTAGCTTATTGCCCATAAGCACTAAATCTTTGACAAACTACAAAAATTGGGGGTTTAATAATTTTTTCAAAGTGAGTAAATTTTTCAGTGTTTTCTTACCTAAATTTATTTCTGCAATTGTTAGAACTGTAAGTATATGGGGACAGATAATAACAAGTATTAAAAGAGGGTATGTATTCGTAAGTAATATATAAATCAACTGTCTTTTTTAGTTTCAATTTTACCTTAAGAAAAATTAGGCATTAATTCTGTGTTGTAATGTGCAATAAATTATATGCAATCTTGTGAGTAAACTGAGTTACTGATTCATATTAGGAATATGATACAGAGTTCAGTAAAGTTAATTCGAGCCTCCACTGACTTCACTGAGTTTTGAGTGAGCCAAAACTGGAAGTCATGAACAGGATTATTTCTAAATACTGCCTTTTTTTCTCACTCCAGATATGGTGTTGCAGTTAGGAGAGAGGGATTGTTTGGAGATTTTGACTTGTGATGTTTCTTAGAGTAATGTTTCTATTTTTGCTGTGAATTTCTAATTAAAAAAAAAGGTTGTGAAATGAACAAGTGTTAAAATGTTTATCTATTACAGAGTAGAAATGTTCAGTAAAATGGGTGTTACTTGCATAAAAATTCAATACTACAAAGGATTTGGAGTTTGGGGTATTTTTTAAATGTACTAGACAAAGGTCTATTTTCAGTAAAACCTATTTTCAGTAAAAATAAAGGTTAATCTGACTGGCAAAATAATACATTTACAAACATAACACATAGTCTTTAGGGAATCACAGCTGACAAATTATTTCTCTTATTGATTCTTCTCATTTACTGGTAATAGTACCTGCAGCATCTGAACTTTGGGGAGATTGTTCAGAGGAAAGGTTTAAAGCAAAACACTTTTTTAAAAAAAAAATAGAATTGAAAATTTAATATGCATTCTCCTGTTCATGACAGTACATTTTTAATCAGTTATTTCTCATGAGGGTTTTTTTGTTTCCCATTGATCTTGTTTCAGACCAGATCCTTGCTAAATATGTCAGAATAACCCAAGTTTTATTTTGTCAGAATTTCATTTCTGATAGAGTTATAGTAATATTTCTTTATTTCACATAACAGTGTCACTAATTATGCCTAGATGGACTTGATATTTCCTTTCAGAGACTGTCACATTCCTGGTATTTGTTTTCATGTATCATTTTGTTATGCATTTAGTGAAATTATTTACTCTATATCTATCAAGTAGTTATCAAATACTGCAGCAGAAACACTAACTTTTGAAAAGCAGTCCCTGTGTGTGTAATTGCTAAGAAACAAAAGGAAGTTTATGAAATAGTTAAAGTTGGAATATATGGTTTCATTCTGGTATTTAACTGCCAAAGTTGAATGTGATGGAAGGCATCTGTGGCTATGTTTGTGTAAGGTTGTCTTTAGTGGCAGAGTGTATTATCTAGTGTCACTTTATGAAACTTTCAGTGGTACAGCCTTTTTCTTTTCCAGTATGTGTGTAAGAATTACTTTAATCTTTTTTCCCTATGAGAAAAGATAAATATTATCTGCTGTATATACCTGATGAAACACTTATCTTTTTGATAATTAATGAACCCATTTTAAGTCCATGTTATGCTATCCATCTTTTGTGGTACTGAAATGGATGACAGTGTGATTATGTCTTTGAAAGATAAGTAAATGTGTGTGCTCTTAGATCATCAGGCTTTTAAAATACCAGGAAAGTAGAAGTATAGCAAAACTGGGAGTATTCCTTAATCTTGAGTTATAATAGAGAGCGGTTTGTACTTTCATTTTAAAATGTACATTTTCTTGCACTACATACACACACAAGATTCCACAGGCCTCTGCAAAGGTTTGTATTAATATTTTAGGTTTCATTTATAACTTTTCCCTGTATATCATAGAATAATATATATGCAATATATTGAATATTACATGATTGAACATTGATTTTTATACATTTCACATAAAAGAGAAGAAAGTCAGTAATAAAGGAATAATGCTGTATGTGAGAATTCTCAACACCATTACAAGTCAAGTTAAGCTTTGAATTCTATTTCAGTATTCTTGTCAATATAAACTGGCTTACACACTTAGAATTATAATTGATGGGTTTCTCAAAATACCTTTGTCAGTTAAGAAAAGTATAAGCTTTGGATTTCATTATTATAAAAGTATATTTTTAAGAAGTCAAACAGATCCTCTTAAGTGTCTTAAATGGTATAATTTTGGCCGTCTGTGTTACAATATGGAATAATGTCCAATTATCTCGTTTATCACAGCTTCTGAAACAGCTTACGCTATAAATTCTGTTTATTAAGGGCAAAATTATACTGTCAGATTCACACACGCTTATCTTTGAAAAGTGACTTACAGACCACACTTCACCATTTTAAAGGAGGAAAAAAGAATATAAATTGGAAGAGGTCAGTGGACCTCTGGACACTTGATTCTCCTGTACACCAGTAAAAAAGCTGCTGCAGCTTGGAGGCAGTATATAGCTACACGTGGGCAGAGAATTTAAACTATAGCCAATCCAGGGTCATTCCTTTTAAAATTATGGCTGCATTTTATGGTTCAACATTTCTATCAAACAAAAGTCCATGGCTCAGAAGACTGTTATGTTCTAAGACCAGCCAAATTCAAACTCGAAGATTATATGTAATTTTTTTAATAATGGAATATTAAATGACCTACAGCTTTCCAGAATGCCATCTAGAAACTTAAGGAACAGCCTTTTCATAAGGTTTCTCCACTGGCTTTTATTCTGATTCTTGTTTCTGTGTTTGAGAAAGTGCCAGAACATCCTATCTGAAGGTATTTGGAAGCTCCTGTATTCAGATTAATCTTATTTGTCTTGACTCCTAGCTGCTTATCAAAAAGATAATACTTAACTACAGACAGCATATGATCACAGGAATTGCTTTGTTACTTATGACAAGAGATAATTAGGCAACATACAAAGTTAAAATCATGTTTATTTAGTTGCATACATTGTCATGAAATATGAGTGGTGATGATCAGCTGATCATCAGAGTAATTTCTGTATCATATTTCATTCCAAAGAAGGAATGAAAATAAACTGCTTGTAGACAAAAATTCATTTCAAATGTTTAACTTCATTTGTTTACTTAATTTCTTAGTCCATTAAAAATTGTCGTAGTGTATTATTTAACTAACCAGTATATAAAAACCTGTATGTGCCAGTGGTTGTTTCTTCCCTGAGCTAAAACTATGGTATTTGAAAAAGAAATGGATGATTGCTTTCAATTCCCTAAGTTCATTTCCAAGAAATTAGACTGTGAAAAAAGATAGTTAATTAAATATTTTGGATAAATGTTAATGATAATGCAAGAAGATCTAGTTTTTACAAAAATTATCTAATATACCCTTCTCTATTTTATGCCAAGTTGGCACTCTGAATTAATGGCATACTTAAAAGGTGGAGCAGCTTGACCAGGACTTAGAAAGATGAGAAAATCATTGATTTGCTTTGGGTCCTCCACCAAACAGGTCTTTGAGTAACACATTGTAGTCATTAATCTTTTCACTTAGTTTCTATTAGAAATCACTTCTTTAATACACAGTCTTCAAAGATCTGGGACATTTAAATTTAAAACAGAATGTTTGGACTCTGGTGGTTATTTTCTCTAGAGTCCAGTAGCAGAATAACTAGTCTATTTCTAGACTGACAAATATGTTCCTACAGAAGCATGTGCTTTAATATGTAAAATAAGTAATTGTCAAAAATGCTAATTGTTCATGTTTGCTAAGTGTATTGTGTTTTAAAGTGACAACATTTTGCAACTGTATGTATTCTTCACAACAGCAAATAACTTATGCCTAGAAATACTGTACAAATCTCCTAAAAAATTGTAATCACTGAGCTTGTAACTGAGTGAATCTCTTTCTCTGGGGATACACTAGAACCACCTGAATGCAATGCTGTACAATGTGCTCTGGGATGGCCCTGCTTAAGCAGGAAGGTTGGATCAGATGACCCACTGTGGTCCCTTCTAGCCTGACCCACTCTGTGATTTTTTTATCCAAGCAAAGTTCATACCTCAGACTCCATGAGTATATACTGTGCACGTGGTAACTGAATCTAACTGAATGTGTGATTCATACAATTTCTGGAATACTAAAAATTTCTTCAATATGTAAATTGCAACTACTTAATTAATTTAATTTTTTCTTGTATTTTCCATTATTTGTATTTTCTGTGTCTAAGGTTCCAGGTAGATGAAATCTGAAGTTGAAATTCTAAGTCATATTAAGACAACCTGACTGAAATTGTTGAACCCATGGAGTGAATGTGTATGTGCTTATCAATATGTGCTGGGAATTGGGACTTCTGTGTAGGCTGCAACTTTTCAGAATTTACACGTGGTTCTGTCACTGTGGATCTTTATTCTCAGAAAAAGACATTTCATTCTTGATTCCAAAAACTACATTTGTTGTCACTTTTCTGTTCCTGAACTTTACAGTTGAGAGCTCCTTGGCCTTCTTGGCTGTAACCTTTAATCTCTGGAAGCACTTTGTGGGACCACAACAATCATGGTATACTATTTCAAAATGAGCATTATTTATTCATTTTGAAAACTCACAAAATAATAAGTAATTTTATTAAAATCACATTCCATGCTCTGATGTGATTCATTACTATTTAGCCTTTTGGACAAATAAAGGAGAGGGGGAGATTCTGTTTTCCTTTTTACTATGCAGAGTCCTCTCACTCTTAACTAGGAAAGCCTTGTCATAGCAGTTGTCCATAGTACAACGGTTCAAAATTCAAATATTGACTGTATTTCAGTGTATCAGGTCAGGTATCAGTCTACTAAAGCTTAAGTCACTAGCCTTGACTTGAAACAGTAAACAAACAAAAATTCCTTTGCACAGGTTTTGTAAGTAGGGATACATATTCCGGGGTGCTGGTTTTGCCTAAATCTAGGGTGTTTGAGTGCAGGCAAACTCTTCTTATGTAGCTGTGAATCATTTAAAACAATAGCATGCCTTATGTTATTACCTTTATGATTATGCATAGTCACAAATTAATATTCAACAACATAGTAAAAATATATATTAATAAGAAAATCTGATTTGAAGCAGATTCATGCAGAATATACACGCATTTTCAACACATGCTGAAACACTAGTCCATACAGCTTTGTTAACAAATTATAAATCTTTTGCTGATAAAGTATAAAAAAAGTGTGTACTATTCAACCACAATAAAATGCATTAGAGACATGGGAGTTATGCATTTGTTTCAAAGAATATGTCACATCATTTACGAATGTATAGAGTGAACATGAGTGTCCGTAAGCAAAGGCTAACATCAGCTAGGTGTTACAACTAGATGATACACCAAACAAAACACTGAGAAAAATACAATAGCAACATAAAATTTTAAAAAACTTTAGGTCAGTGAAGTGCTAGGCAACAACATTATGGTCACTAAATGAGGAAAAACCTCTTTGGCTACCAGACCCCTTACTTGTGTGTGTTTTGTTACTCATTTTGAGTCAGGAAAGAACATATCTTTCACTCACTAATGCAACACCTGTTGCACTACTAGGTATAACTCCAAATTGCAACCTTATTTTTCTATCAGTTTTACTAGAAAGAAAAGTGGCAAAATGAATAAATTTGGGTTTCAGGAAAATTAATTACAGTGTTTTAACCAGACAAATAAGGACAAAATGGCAAACAGAGAAAGGATTTTTTTTTTTTATAAAAGGCATACAGTTGAACTAAACAAAAACTTTTCATTACGCCCTCTGCCCCACCCCCTCCCCCAAAAAATAACACCAATTAAAGCACAACTTACTGATTTTTACCTTCTCAGAAACTTTGTGAGTTAATCTATGATTATGAGTAGTCTCTAGCTCAGCAGATATTTCTGAATATCAGAAAGTTCCTATTCTTGTTTCAGTTAAAATGGAAAATTCCTTTGAAAAGTCTGTATAGAAATACCTTGATTTCCGTTTTAGTTCACTTGTCAAGAGCAAAGAGAGTGTTGCCATTCTTGTACTTTAAGGATGTGAGGTGACACATCTGACAAGCAGAAATAGATTGGAAGTACGTCCATTAATATATCTAAAATCATTTTGTAAGTGATCATTTTTAATATACACGAGGGAGTTACACCTACACATTCAGGGAAGAATATACTCACTTTGAATGTGGCTCATGTCCCACTCCACTGCATATAAGTCCTTTCTGATATAAATTATTTCTCCTCCAACCTTTTTTTCTCCATGCCTGAGATATTTTAAAGCTCAGTCCAGCAAAGACTTTTGACCAATACAACTTGTGCTTGGAGAAAATTTTGTTTAAAAATAACAAAAGGTCTGACTCTGAACTCTTTAGTAGTACAGTCTACAAGTTTATTCTCTGGGCCAAAAGTGACAAATTCTCTACAAAAATCTTGACATCTCCAGTGCATAAAACACTGTTCCCAGTTTGTGTCTCATCTGATATATAACTTTCAGCAAGTCACTTTACCTTCTTTCTTGTTTATTTAGACTACAAGTGTTTGGGGAAAGAGATTGTCTTTGAATGCAAATTTTGCGAGGGTGCTCCAACCCCAACTACATTTTAGCTCCAACATACCATTTTAATACAGCAATCCATAAAAATATACCAACTAAAAAATAATACGAGTAATCCCTGATTCCAGAATGAAGATAATCACCTACCTTAAGAGGCCTGTAGGCAGTGGCAGCACACCCACACTAAAACCTTCTGCCTCACAGTAATGGGAGTAAAAGAGATGGAATTTGTCCCCATCTGTCTGAGATACGAAGTGCAACCTGGCCTCACACAAAATTGCTGTGCTTCTATATAGGACAGCTCTCTTCGCTATATAAAATACTATAGCTATTAATTCATTAATCTTCTACATTCTGCATTTTTAATGGGCGTTGTATTGATTTTTATTACTGTTGGAAAGGACCCAGTTATAGAGCAGCGGGTTCAAAAGAAGAATGTGGTTTGAACAGGACTCTGAAACATGAAAAAATATCCTGAACCGTCCTTTGCCATTCCTAGCAAAAATGACAGCTTTGTGTCCCTGGAACTTCTTGCTCAGCTCCTTTGTGAAACTTTGTGCTAGCTTCTGTTGCTGACCTTGGAAATTTACTACATGCATTAATGGGTATCATGCAATGAAATTACTCCAAAAGGCTTCACTTTCTGATTTTTATAGGCCTTATCCTTTGTTGCCCTTTTATTTCCTTTTCTCCTGTAATCTAAAGGTTTTGATGTCCCCTTGTTAACCTTTTTCTTTCAATATAAATTCTGCTATATATTAAATACAGGTTAAAAAAACTTCTAATGTAGTTGTTCCAATTACTGAGAAAAAATAAATGCCAGAATTCTCTGTCTGTGAAACCTTTGGTTAACCTCTTGGATACATGTATTCTATGCAGTGCTTAGTTTCATTACCACATTCTAATTTTTCCTCAAGAAATTTGACACCATTTACTGTGCAACATTGAATATTCTCACTAAATTAAAAAGTGCTCATCATTTTGTTTTAGGCTTTCTTAAGAAATACTTCCAGTGTTCAAATTCTGCTTTTAAAATAGAACTTTTTAAACTGAAAATTATTGAGGTTGGAAGGGATCTCTAGAGTTCTTCTGGTCCAGCTACCCTGCTCACGCAGGGTCACTTAGAGACAGGTGGCCAGGTCTGTGTCCAGATGGCATTTGAATGTCTCCATGGATGAAGAATTCACAGCCTTCCTGGGTAACCTCTTCCTGTCACTCTCACAGGAAAAAAGTGTTTCCCGTTTTCAGAGAGAATCTCCTGTGTTTCTCTCTGTGCATCTTGCCTCTCACCCTTATGGTGGCCACCACTGTTGAGCCTGGCTCCATCCTTTTTGTACAGTCCATTTCGGTGTTTATATACATTAATGAGGTCTGCCCTGAGCCTCCTCTTCTTCAGGGTGAACTGTCCCATTTCTCTCAGTCTTTCCTCATTGGAAAGGTTCTCCAGTCACCTTGCTATTTGGCCCTTTGCTGGTCTCTCTCTGGTATGTGCAGGTCATTTTTGTGCTAAGGAGCCCAGACCTTCACACCAAACTTCATGACATTTGCAGTATATGAGCCTTCAGTACATGCCTTCCTGAGGCAGTGGAAGAATATAAGCAACAGTTTTTCAAGGGTTTGTGAATGGCTACTTTAAACACAGTTCTAGCTAATATGCAGGACCTTGATAAGGATTGAAACACAGAAGGCAATTTGGATGAAAGTAAAGAATAAAGTTCATAATTAAGAAAAAAAAGCAAAGAAAAACCACAAAAGCAACAGATGATCATTAACCTGAGTAAATACAGTTAATCAGTAGGCAAAACCTCATTGAAATCAGGATGTAAAACACAGCATCTTACTGAAAAGATCTATATTAAAAATTAAATGTGAGGAACTTTTTTCAAAAACAGGAAAAATAAGAATGTGAAATTTAAAAAATCACCATGGTTATTTTAACAGAATCTAAAAATCAAAATGGACTAGTCAAACACTGGGAATAAAAGCTATAGCCAGAGTAATATTAGAGAACGGTAAGCAGAAAATGTTTATAAAATCAGAATGATAAAGAAGCAAAAGGGTTTGCAAGTGAAAACCAACAAAAATTGCGTGAAGAAAAGATTGTAGAAACACAATGGTCAAAGAAGATTATGAAGGAAATTTAGATGCATTTAAATCTCACATAATATTTCATTGAAAATATGTCTGGATAAGATACTTTGGCCCCTTCTGTATCTTTGTGAATAAACATCAGATTAAATAGATACATCTAAAGTTATATATTTAATGCCTAGTGTGGCTTGAGTGCATTTTGCATGAAAGAACAATAGAAAAAGGAGAAAAGGGGAGAGAAATGAGTCAAAAAAAAGTGTTTCTTCTAGGCATAATCAGTTAGTAAGGTCAAATAAAGTTTACTCTAGAATTTGTAAACAACTAACCAGCACTATCCCAGTGTTATTAATTACTATCTTCTAGGATGCAGATTTGATTTCAAAGAACAGAGAAGGAACCTGTCAAAATAATGGTCTAAGTGAGGCCATGTTGAGGTCTGCATGGCCAAATGGCTGAAAGTAATCATTACTTTCATTAACAATTTAAAAGATGTAATAAAAGAACAGAGAGACAGAGGCAGTTTACTGGACAATATTAGGATTCAGAAAATCTCAGCTGAGTGGAGAAATGTAAAAAATATACAAGGTAACAAAAAGGCAAGATACAACATTTGAAAAGTCAAATACATACGCAAAAACTGAGAAGTATTCTTCAACACAATCAGATCAAAAGCCCAATACTCTGATGGCCTATACTGCAATGCAACTTTGAAAAAAATTCCTGTGATGGATTCTTAGCACAATTGTTATCATAAGAACTGGTTGGTTAACCTTAATTCTGCTAAATCATCTTCGATAGTACCTGTCCATCTTCATTAACCACAATTTAAGAAGATTATATGTTAAAAGGGGTACAGAATACAATGCAAACCATAAAATACCAGAATGTTGAATGATAAAACACTACAGAACACTGAGAAGGAAGAATGAAAGATAGATTAATTAATTAATGTCATTTTCCCCTTTTTTTTGGTAGGGACATATTTAATGAAAATAATTGTAATCCTTCTCTAAATTGTTGCTGTTTTACCCTGCTCTAGGCATTTAGGGAAGAGGTGCAAAAGTCTGTAATTACTAAAAAAATGGTTAATACTGAAAAAGCATCAGGATAGATACGATTCCACCCCAAAGTCTGCGCCTTCAGGAACGTAGTGAGAAAAGAGACTGTTTTAATGGAAACTGCTCCAAGTACAGCAGGTGTTACTAAATATCTGCCAAAATAAAGTATTTTATATATCTCATGCAATTTATATTTTAATTGCTCTTAAACTTACTTCCAAAGAGTTTTAATAACCTTATTCAAGGTTTCTAAACCACACAGCCTAACTTACAAAGGTATATTCCCCTTCAGTCTGTAAGTGCCCACCTTTTCTTCGTAACTTATTTAGTCCATTACTTAAAGTAGCTCAAAATCCTTTAAGTCTATCAAATTTAAAAAGGTCCATCTGAAATAAACTTGTCTTTCAAACTCTTTCTTAGGAAATTTCAGCAGTGCACAATGCATTCTTTTCCACAGTTTCTATGTATATAAAACAAAGATTTTGGAATGGTAAGATGCTAAATTTCTCCATTTTCAATTGAATGAAATTCCACTTCCATCCATAACCAAACATGTCTTTTAATCTATCAGATTCTTAATTTAGGCTTTGTTAATGTCTATCATAGATTTGACAGTAAATCAAAATTTTCCTAGGTTTTGAGACATGCCTCTTCTTTATCACTCAGCTATACATTACTGAGGAAAAGAATTGTAATTTCATAAAGACTGTTCCCTTATCAGGCCCAGCCTTTCAAGCAATACTCTGTTCTACTGATAGCAGGCAAGCCTGAAAAAGCCAAGAATGCCAAATTCTCTTGGCTTTCACCACAAAAAGCATTATAGATGCTTCAGCCCAGAGACAAGATTTGCACCCAAGGTGCAGAGCCACTCAGAGCAACATTGTCAAGAAAGTTCTTCCTATGAAAATACAGTGCCATAGAAACACAAATGCTGCACAAAAATCAGCCAGTTTCCTTTGTACATTCTGAGAAATTAAGAGATAATAGAAATTAGAAAGCACCTACTAACCCCTGGGATGAAAAATTCCATTTTGACATTTTAGGAGTGGAATATTTTCAACTCTTTCTTTGAATTAAATGTCAAAGGGGCCTAATTCTCCTAGAAGAGATCAAGTGAGATGGCAGTTACATGCTAGAAGATCTTAACATTAAAAATAAGTGATATTTTACTGAAAAAAATTGTTAAAACTAGGCATTTAACATTTTAACAAAAAAAATGTGTTGGTTTCCCAAAATATTTTCCATGATTTTTCTTCATGTAAAAACATAAAATACTCAGGTTGTATTCCACTGAAACAAAGCAATTATTGAACGTTTCTAAATCCTTAGTGAAATAGAAAGACCTTAAAAATTGAAAAATTAGTTGAAACCAAAAAACGTGAATGTAAAGACATTATTACAAAAACAGCTTGTTTTCCAATGACTGTCATCACAGTTGTATTAAAATACATTTGTTCATAAAGTTGAGCTCCTCTAAATTACAGCAAAGATTTTTGAAAAAAATGTAACAAATAACTAAGATGTTGAAACTGTATGTGTTTTGCACACAGTCTTATGAGTTTGTGGCAGATCTGAAGTCCTTTATGTAGTTACAACATTTTTCCTGAGACTCTTACATTTAGAATAAATAATATAAATATTATCTAGGGAGTTTTTTGCTTCTTCATTGAAGAAGTACATTAACACTGGCATTTAATAAGGCTTAATATGCAAATTACCTCATTTATAAACTCTATGTATAAACCAATGTAATACATATATATGTAACTTATACATATAACATTACATGTAAGATAAGGGAGAGCTTATACATGTTACATTATATGTAAGATAATGGAGAGCCTTTTTTTACAAATCTTTTGGGCTTTAAAGCTAAGGCACAATTTCTTTGCTGAATTTTTAAACAGCTTCTGGAAATACCACGTATGCATAATCTGTATGAACCACAGCCCAATTGATCAAAGTTTTGAGATTTTCACATGGAAAATTCGTATTAAATGCCTGTAAATGGACAGCTGAATAATAGAAATTCCTTAAATGTAACTTTCCCATCATGAATCTTCCTCTCTTTGCAAGAAGACAGGACTACAGCTTCATTCTTCCTGCAGAAATGTACCCATTCCTTTTCATGCTGAAACACTTCAGCAAAGAGATAGTATTGTATATAGCTCAGTTTGGTTACAGCTCTGGGCCTGGAAGATTTATTTTAAATATCAATGCCCAAAGTTAAACATCTTGATAAGCATTTAGCTGCAAATCTTCCATTAAAACACATCCACTAAAATGGACTGAAAATTTTCGTTCTGTAGGCAGCCCTCTGATTACTTTCTCCTTTCACCTGTAGACTATTCAAATTCTAAAATGGTATTCAATGAGCAAAGAGCAAGCCCTCTCCTCACAGTTTGGTGCCATAGGAAGAATGTCATGTGAATTGAATTTTACAATCTAAAATGAGTCACTTTGAAAACATATAAATCCAAAGGCACTCCAGGCTGCCACTGCCAAGCATTTTGACATTAGCTTCTCCGACACATCTCTGTCCCTGCGCACACCCATGGATACCCCAGACTTGAAAAAAATGAGCAGGGCAGATCCTGGCCTATATGAAGCATAGCCAAGGCAGAGGAGTTACAGGCTCCTTCCTCACAAACAGATGAAGAAATCAAAGATTTCCAGAGCTGTTTTGAGCAACGTATGCTAGTATGATTTGGAAATAAAACAAAAGAAAGAAATTATGCTATCATTTCTCAACATTCTCTCCAAATCCAAATCCAAAAGTTTTATGTTTAGGGAACTTACCAAGACCATGAGAGACATATTATTTCCTTATTTTCTCATCCCTCTCCCACAGTATTTTTTTATCGAAGATGGCTATATCTTGGTGACAAAAGGTGAACAAAATACTGACTGGATGATCAGACTAAAAAGGCCACACTGAATGGGATGAAGGCCCAAGTAATCTCATTTGATTCATTAATCACCCCTCCTTTAAGAAGAACACTGTTCTAGAGCTTTCCTGAGATCCCTTCCAGCCCCAAATCCAATCTGAGTCAGCAGGACAGCTATTGGGAATATAGGGAAAGAAGCTTATGTTTCAGGCTTCACGTTGTTTAATTTTTATTATTGTATTTTTTCTTTATTTTTCATTGTTTAAATTTATTTTACTTTATCTTTTTATTTTATTCAGTTTCAGCAAGGCTGCAGAAGGATCATTGGGAGCATGACCCAAATATTTTCCCATGCCCAGAGGATCTACCTAGCAACAGGGACAGAGACTCATTTCCTTGGTCTCTTCTAGCTAAAGGAAATTTGAATTATTCCCTGCTTATACAATACAGCTCCTCTAAAGAAATTATTTTGAGTGGAGCATCTTTTCTGGGGCAGGAAGGAAAAGCAACCTGTAAGATATTACTTGGTTTTGAGTTACTTCCTCAAGTTAATGTTGCAGTTAAGGATAGTAGATAGGAAATATTCTTTAGTGATGCATTTTTAATGTTTCCTGTACAAGAAATGGTGTTACTTAAAATTGACTTTAGATACCATCATCTAAGTCTTTGCAGAATAGGACATTAAGCCAAAAGATTCAACCACACTAATTATATCACACCAAATCTTGTGAACAAATTTCAAGAAGTCTGAATTACAATCTATGCCCTTTAAAATATTGGGATATTTTTCAACTTACGGACCATCTTCGATAATTTCTTGTCCTTCAGTAAAGCGCAGAACCATCAACTAGTTAATAAGTAGTAAAACTTACACTCTTCTTTACTCGCACAGTGGTAGAGAAAAAGATGTCACAGAACATATCCTTCTATTCCATAATTTCAAGTGAGTAATAGTCTGGTCATATGAATATGATATGGGAGACAGAGCCACCCCCAAGGACGTGACTCTGCACAGAGAACAGAAATCCAGGATGTCCAAAACCTTTCAGCGACATCACAGAGGGAAATTTAGCTTTTTCATCGTTGCAACAAACTTTAATGAAATCTCTCCATATTTTTTTAAATGTCTGACATTTTACCTAGATTAAAATCTGTTGATATTACCAAATAATGTTACTAGAAATTTTCCCTAATGTGGAAAAATTAAAATAGCCACCACAATAGTTTTCTTCCTATCATGTAAAAGTTAAATGTCAAGTTTTTCTTCAGCTGGAATTACTGAATTTCAAGCAATGTTGTTTACTTCTCATCCATGTAAAAGAAATTTGAAATAGGAAAACTATTTTGGCTTTCTTGGGTCAATTGTGTTGTAAAACGTTGCTGTTAATCACCAGTAATTTTAAGTTGTGAAAGACAAAATAATCAGCTTTGAATACTCACTCCTAACTGGCATATCTGATTTGAGGGTAGAAAAATAATTTACTTTCTTAGCCATTTGTGTTCTGCAATAAGGAAAATCTTTCATGACATTTGTTTGCAGCCCAGAGTCAGTAAATTTAGAATCTTTTAGCATTGTTTGGATTCTGTAGACACAAAACAGTTATTTTAGTGTTTAGTTTCTAAATATTTATTGAAAAAAAAATTACACAATTCCATTGTTTTTAGGTTTGGGTACATATGCATTTAAGATATATGGAGATTTAGAATATATGTGGATTTTTGATAGGAAGAAATACATTATTGTAATCAATGAGTAAAATTCTGTGAAATCATTATGTCTACATTAACGGATAAATTACCATGTAAATGTATTTTAATGTAATGTTCATTTTTGAAACTGGATTAATGAATTCCACATAACAAAATACAGGTCTGTATTTCATCATTCAGAAGAAGAAAGCTTTAGAGATGAAATTTCCTACATGAATGTACTCTATAAATATATTAATACGTGGTAACACCTCACAAACTCAAAGTTGAAGTAAAATATGTACTTAAGTCTATAGTGAAATGATCATGGTTAATTAGGGGACTCCTCTGTTAGTGACCTTGAAAATAGGACTGCATGTATGTATGTGTCGTCTCTGTCAGATCACTCATCTGTGTTGTGGATGCTACTATATACTAAATTACCAGGAACGGGCTTATGTATCATATTATCAGTTATATTATCAAAGTACATATGTGATTCTCTGTGATTTGCAGATTTGCCACGGAATTGTAAGAGTTAATGACATCTGTAATCCCACATAAAGTTGCCTGATGCATCATTATATTGGATGAGCCAATTGAGAGAGGAGGAAACCGGAGATGGGGGTGTAAATTGATTCATCCTTTCTCATAACCCGTAGTGCCTCAGTGTCACAAATAATAGAGAAGCAAACTCTTATGGGAAATGGAAACTAGAAACTGAAATTCCAAGCCTAGGTGAGTTTAAACAATTAAACAGATTATTCAAAAAGGGTTGTCATTCAGATTTGTGCTTCTCCAGTTTGGCTTCTTTTGGTCCTGTAGACACAGCTGAAGTCAAGAACTGATGCTTCAAGAGATGTGGTGTTTAAAGGTCTCTCTGCCCTTTGCCTGAAGAAGTTGCTGGGAATCAGTAAATATAAAAGTATGGGCAGCAAACAGCTAACAGGGTATAGGGTCAAAGTGCATCTGTTGAAGATGTTTTGTCTGTGATGAGTTAGAACAGCCACTTTTTTTTCTTTCTTTTACAATGGGAAAAAAAAAGTTCATATCTGAGAACAATTTTCTTCCCATCCTGAATTCCATGAAGAACTGCTTTTGTATGAAGTGCTGGCTTCAGAAAATTTAGCAATATAAATCTGTCAGGTTTCAGGAACCAGGGAAAACATGCTCACATATAAGTTTAGATTTCTGAATTTTGTTATCCTTCACTAGCACAGAGAAATTAACTGCCGTTCACTATTCATTTTTAAAACCCTGTATTTCTGAATGTTCTTCTTCATAGTATTCCTGAATCTCAAGATGTCCATATATACTTGATATGAATTGTCATGCAGACTCTGCAAAAAATAATCCCTCCCAAAATAATTACACGTGAGATGAGCATCTCATTGAGTTTATCCCAGTGTGCAGGAATGCCACTGCACCAATGCCCCCTATTTTACAGAAATAGCGTTTCAGCCACAGAGGGCACTTGGAAAGATAAGCAGTAATCATTGTACATTTTAAAGAGGAAGAAGAGATCTACTTTTAGAATTTAAAAATGTTTCCTCTATTGCAAAAATTGCACTAAACATCTACACAACTTGATTGCACAGGGTAGAGGCAACGGTTCAAGACGTGGGCCCGGGTCTCAGGTTTGACACCACAGGGAGAATGCAGTCTCATAACAGATTATTCCTTCTCATTCTCGAAAGTGAATCAAGATGGTTTGAAGACTTTTTTACTCCAAAGGGATTTCTTAATTTATTTTTCCCTCATCGATTTTCATGCAGATCAGAGAGCCTGGTATTCTGAGCTGATCTGGACAAATGATGCTCATGTTCAAATATCTTTTCAGCGGCTACAATGACAGAATACTCTTACAGCCACAGGCTACTTCTTATTTGAAGTAATAATGAAGGTGAAGTAGTTTAAGGCAGAGCTGAGCTGCTACAAATGAAAGGAGTTTAGTTTTCTATGTTGGTATATATGCTTAATTGAGAAGAGCTGTGAGTCTAAGGACGGGGTTAATGGACACAATATAAGGAAAAAAGTGGCAGACTTTGGACTGGAGACAAATTCACTGCCAATGAAAACTGTTACCGGCAGTAGTAGTCTACACAAAATGCTTGGCTGCTAGTTGACAGCAGTTGCCTGTGCCACATTCTTGTGATAGAGGCAGTGTGGACCTGTGTACTTTCATGTACATGGAATAAATACAAAGAAGTAAAAGCTCTTGTTGTTAAAGCAAATTGAGCAAATACTTTTATTTTCTGCAACTGTTCTTGCCAGGGCCTGAAAAATGGCTGTGCACAACGAAGCACCTATACAAGATAGAGATTCAAGTGATAACAGAAAACTAGAAATAACTGAAAGTGCTTTTTTTTTTTTCTTTTTGTCATCTTTAATGTTAGTTTTTGAAATATTTTTTGAGAAAGACTTCCTCGACAGTCTGGAAAACAGCAGAGTACAGGGCTTATCTATGGGTTTTAGTGAAATGAAATAGGAGAAAGAAACATACTTGAACTTGCAGTCTTTTTCTACTCTGTGAAATGACAATTTTTTATTCAGTGGTTGAAGTCACTCAGCAAACTGCATCACATCATATGCAATACAGAATTAAAGAGTTTGGTCTTCTATTTACCAATAAAAAAGGTCTTTTACAACAAGTGCCACAATGCTTGTGGGGAAAACAGAATACAAAGTGAAAGTGTTCTTGTTTCCCATGTCCTCATCATTCCCATGCCCTCTTAATTCCCATGCCATATACATGTAAATTTCTAAAATTCTGAAAA
The DNA here is from genome assembly GCA_013397015.1 of Myiagra hebetior. Taxonomy (NCBI): domain Eukaryota; kingdom Metazoa; phylum Chordata; class Aves; order Passeriformes; family Monarchidae; genus Myiagra; species Myiagra hebetior. The sequence continues at coordinate 300,313 of VWZQ01013184.1, read as the reverse complement.
GTCAAATCTCCTCTGGATTTATGAAAAATTTAATCCAGAAATCAGCAAGAGACAGTGTAATTTTGAACTTTTTTAGCCTTATTTTCCTTAAAACCAAAAAGACTAGAGATTTGGGAGCATATGCTAAAAACTGGAAGCAAGTAGTTGTACCTTAAAAACGAATCACATGCTACTATACCAGTTTGATTCAGGAAAAAGAATGTTATCAATGCATATATGAGGAATAGTGTTTTTTCTTTCATGAGGCTGCTCTGTTAAAGCACCAGTTGCAGCAGCCATTTATGACCACATCACTCATATATGTTTTTTCAAGCACTATAATTGGCAGGCAGACATCACTCAGCACATAAATATCAGGCAACAGGGACTGTTTTATTGTTTGGCTGATGCAAAGTACAGCTGTGCAAGTTTGAAAAAGCCAGCATTTCCTTGTGACAGTTCATTATGCAGATTCTTAATATTAGGGCTAATCCTGAACCACATATTCAAGAAAAACTTCTACTGCATATGTGCCAAATCAGTAAACAATCCAGGTTCAAACCAGTAAACACTAGGGTCTAAGCAAGCTCTTTGAGGACCACAGGCAAAGCAGAGTTGAATACTCTGAACTGCTGCAATTACCCATTTGATAGACTCTCTAACATCAATGGCACAAAAAACAGCAGACGTAGGACAAAAATAAGCCCTTTTACTTTGCAGCTTCATGTTCCTGATAGTGTCTGCCCAGGCTCCACAGATGCTGGGTGTTACCTGAACAGGCTGCAATATGATGGAATGGCTACTGTTGGCTGCAGTTCTTAGTGATAAAATTACTTAAAAAAAAAAAAAAGGTTGCACTGAATTAAATTACAGAATACTGATAGAAGAAATTAGGAGATGGAGGGTGGGATTGCTCTTCTGGCGACACACATGGTTCTAACCTGGAGAACCAAGAAATAAATAAAAATTATCATCTATAAGTAGAGTATCATTAGAAATGGCTTTAGAAAGTTGCATATCTTAAGTTTTTTGAATGAAGAACTCTTCAGCTTATTTATGCTGATTTTATTGGCCTTATTTACATGGTGCCATAACCACTCACTCCAGCCAGTGTAAATGAATGGCAACACTTAACTAAGTGAAAGTTCAATAAATGTTTTATGAAGATATAAGACAGTTTTTAAAAATGGAAAGTTCCAGTACTAACTCCTACAGAAAATAAAGCTTTCCTCTTATTTCCCCTTAAAATACCTTTTATTCCTCTACCTTCAGATGATTTTATCCACATTTATTCAATTTATTGGTCTATCTTTCACCAGTGATAAGACATGTTTCTCTTTGTTGTGCTCATATATGAGAATAGATCTAAGATCATTTTGAAACATAAAAATGGAGACAATGACATCAGGCATTAAATAGAAACTTCCATGGTACATTCAACTTTGAAATTAATAGAGGCTCAGGACACCACTGTTCACACATGCCCTTAAAAACTCTTGCCTGTACCCTAAACCAGAGAGTGAGACCAACAGAACAAGAGTTTGAAAGTGACAGAAATGATATATTGTAAGAAATGGGGTGGAAAATGTTCTACCAATTCCCTGGGCTCTTGTTGTGGCAAGGAATATCTTAACAGGAATATGCAAATGATTCTGAAGTATGTGTTCCCAGAACACATAGAAAAGGAAACACAACAAAAAGATAAGAAATTGTAGCAAGTAATAGGAAAAATAAATCTTAACTGCTTCTGTAAATGATCTATGAATATTGTCTCTATTAAGTCTCATCACTATGTAAAATATTTTTCTTAAGAAATAAAAAACTAGCTATAGCCTTAGCTGGTGAAATACTGAGTTATACTTTCTCCTCTTATGGCATCCAATACATTAACAGGTTCTAATTCACTAATGACTTTTTTAATAATTTGTCATGATTTTTGTGACAGTTTTTTCTACCCATGTTCATCCTTAAAATATTCTCATATGTATTACATAATGTTTTTGTTGTATGCATCTATAAATGTTTTTTTCTAATAATTTCAAATCTTTTAATTTATTGGAAAGCATTGGAAATTTTCAGAATTTAAATATAACACATTAATTATCCTAGAATTAACCTTCTGTGGCAAGATTTGTCTGTTAGCAACTAAACTGAGTTCTATGAAACCCGTAAGTGGCTTCTCTGACCTACTTGTGCACTTTGGTACTCTGGACAAAATGTTTCAGATTAAGAGTGAAGTGACAGAACTACAGCAGCTGCCCAGAAAGGTGGAGAAGTGCATGTGAATGCTTTTCCTGGTCTGCATCTTCCAGGAAGTAAACATATAAAGTCTGGTGCTTTCCCATGAATAAGTATTTTATCCATCTTCAGCCATAAAACCCAGAATACATACTTCTCCTTAGTATGTGAATTTCTCAACATAACCATTATTATACTGGAAAATTTCCCCAAATATATTTTTCATAAGATTATATAATACCTTATCTTTCTAGAACACCTCAGCAGTGAGAATCCCTCTTCTAATAGCATCTAATAATTTATTTCTCTGCAAATTTGTCATGATTAATGTTCTTTGATCCTATAACTTTTTTTTTCCAGGATTCAAGTAAAGTATTTCCAGTCAATGTCTGCATATTCATCTTCCACTGAAGAACTCAAATTTAATGGAAGACCTAATTAACTTCCTTTAATGTTTTTTCCTGTTAAGTGCAAACTTTTTCCTCCTTTTCTCTTCTTTTTCTGCTCACAATAATATCATTTTGCCTATCACAACAGTCCTTTAAAGATCTTCCTGGAATTTCTCTTTCTTATTTTGTTCGTCAAGCCTTGTGTGATAAGTATATGAGAAACTTATTGCATGATAACCTTCTTGTGGATGGTTCAGAATATTTTCAGTGAAACTCAATTGGATTTATGTTTTCTCTTCTGTCAAAGGTAATTATTAAACAGTATTAGACACTTCTTAGTGTTCACTTGAAAGGGTTAAAATCCTGTAGATATTTCTGATTCCAAAGGGAGTAGTTTTACNCAAAGGAGTTAGTTTTAATATAAAAAAAAAAAAAAAAAAAAAAAAAAAAAAGCAAGCATGACAAAGGCTATATAACATAGAAAACTTGAAAACACCATTCATCTTTCTAAAACAGGACATTGATAAGACTTACTAAACCCTACTTCTTTTTCTTTAGACATGCATATTTATATTTTATCTGGAATTATTTTCTTACCTTCTAATGCCTTCTTACTTCTCTAAGCCCTTTATAGTACTGACATCTATGCTGTTTCTTGGCCACCTTCTTTCATTAAACTCTATAGCCAATGCATCACATTGGTAAAATTAATTTGCAACTTATAGCAATAACTTTGAATAGCCTGTTTCTACTGGAATGAGTTCAGGTGGAACCAGAAATACAAGGAACACAGTGGAAACTTTAAAAGAGTAAAAGCCTTAATAAAGGTTTTAGAATTTGGTGAAAGATTAAATGAGTTCTTTACAAGACATAATTTTTCCACAATTTAATAACAATAGAGAAGATTTTCATGTTTTTTAAAGTATGTACACTCGTTTCTGAAGATTACACCTGTGCAAAATTGCAAATGTCTCTAAGGAAGAGGTGTTTGTTTGCTAAAAGGCAGATTTTGTTATGCATTAGGTAGATTGAAAATGGTTTTTGCTCTAAGAAAATTTCAGGATTTTTATCATAAACACCAACCTATCAAATGTTTAATTTCAAAGAATTAGGTAGTGATCTGAATAGGTACAATTGCTCAAACCTGATTAACTGGCACCTGGACATTGTTCAGACTGGCTTGCAAAGGTTCAAGTTATATCTGACATACTGACTGAAGGTAATGATATATGCTTCATTCACCAAAGAAACAAATGTTTTGTTTCCCTGCTCTGATTCCCTGCTTTACAGGTACCTGCAGTGGTATAATATGCACTACTACTATTGTAAAACAAGAGTTTATTACATGGCTAAGTAAGTTGATCTTTGTAAAACTGCACAAGTGCATTGAAATAAAATAAAAACTACTTAATCCAATCTTCTCTCATACAATTTCTTTCAAGGAGAACAGACACAGCCTGTTAAAATAACAAAGAATGTAGAGTTTCCATTCACATTCACAAAGTGTCCTCATTCAAACCCCCACTCTAAAGCTACCTTTCCTCTCCTCTCATTTTTCTTTGTGGTGGAGAAATGCGATTCCATGGAACCGACAGTGATTTTGTTTTATGTTAACTGGCAGAGCTTTTTGAGCCTTGCAGACCTGGTGACACTTAAATGGCCCACACTTTGGATTGTCTTGTTGTGTGGAAAAGGTAGATAAGGGGAGGAGGAGAAACATAAAACAGGTGGGCAAGGGCAAAGTGGCATTCACAAACGTTTCTTAGGTCTGAGCCAGGCTGAGGATCATTTCTGGGATAAACAATTGCTGTATTGAAATTACATCACACAAGGTGTTATATTACTTATGAAGTCCTGAGAATTCTGTAAAACCTGGCAAGCACATCACATGGAAAAAGGTAAGATCTTCTGAACTTTTAGCCAGGATATCAACAGAAACTAATATAGTTTAATGGTAATTAGTCTAATATGTGTTACTTGTAGAACTCCTGCCAATTATACCATGTAGTGACTGTTGTAAAATGCCAACTTCTCTGGCTTCCCTGTTAGGGATTAGGTGAAAGCTTTTAGAACTGTACTTGGCTTGATATTTAAGTCACTCCTGAAATGGCTTTATAAATTAATTTTACAGCGTATGAGCTACAAGATCCTGAGCAATGCTAATTTTCTATTTATACTTTCTTTGCACCAACATTTTCTCTTTTGTCTGTTTGAGACCCCACAAAAAAAATGGTATGTTTTCATTCTGATATGTGTGGTGCTTTTGATGTATACATGGCAGCTTGATACAATCAGATCAGAAAACTAAAAATAGGACCTAAATAAAAGGAAAGCTTAAATAATGTCTATATTCAGTGGCAAGTCATCATATTACAGTAAATTCCAGCATATCTGAATAATTTGACTGAAAATTTTATTTCAGCTGCTTGACCTAATATTTTGAGTGTGTGGCCCTTTGCCTTTCCCTGGCTTTCTTTTTAAAGAATTTATTGACTTTTCCACCCTGATCCATATTTCATTTTTTCATTCTTAGTTTCTCTCTGCCTACCCTAACAGTGTTAAAAAGAGAGACTTTGCACCAAACTCCAAGAAAGGGCCACAGAATGTGATCTAAGATGTGGGCTTGTGAATGAGTGAGAAAGGGGATATAGGCAAGGTTGCCATGGCGTTTGGATGATGCACTTCTTCATGCCAAGCCGAGAGGTTTGCTTGCCTAACCTGGGGCACAGGCTTCTGCAATGATTGAAAAAGTACAGAGAAGTGTCTTGTATGTACTGCAACAGGCTAAATATACCTTAACATACACAGTTACTCCTCCTAAAATTTATTATCATAAGACGGCTATGAGGAAAAATAAATTGAGGCATAACAACACACTGAGTTCTCAGAGATTGTGCCACTGAAGGTCATGAAAATGGCTAGATTTGCTCACAACCACACTTTTCCACAGTCCTTTCAATTTGGAACCAGGTGGAAAAACATGCAGATTAGTCTGCGGATTTTCTGCTTGCTAGCACCTGGCTATGCAATCAACAGTGCCAGTAGTCATTTATCCCTGTATTTAATTGCCATGTGTGTATCACATACATACAATAATTTAGAGAGAATTCTGCTCACACTGTAGTTCATTTTTGGAACTGCAGTGATGGGGAGCTTAATTTTTAATCAACTAAATACACATTTCACAAATGAAATTGTTACTTCAGTTTTAAAAGTTCTTTACTCTCTTTGCATTATATGCAGGGACTACTGTCAAGCAATACTTCAAACTTCAGTAAGAGGTCATTTTTATGAGATACTAGGATAAAAAAATCTCATTTGGATTTATCTCTTAATCTTTGTCAAATATTACCAAAAAACATATTTATAAATGATGAGACTGTGACTACGACACAGTAAACTGTGTATCAGTTTTATCATTAAACCTGATTATCATTATCATTATCAGTAGTAGTAATTGCAGTAGTAGTATCATTCAATTATTTATTTAGCCCTATTTGTGAAAGCAGTACTGCAACGTACCCACATGGCATGGTGATATACAGTCTTTTCAGATTTAAGGTCATTTCACAAGGTCATTGTTAGATCTCATGAACAGCTATTTTGTACAGATCACCTGAAAGAAAATCACCCTGGCTAACAACTAGTTACATGACCTAGCAATTAGTAGGTCAGCAACTAAAGCATACTGCGTTTATAAAGAGTGCCTAACAAATAACATTCTTAATAAACCTGACTCAGATATCACCAAGTACACTGCATAGTATGCCTCCAATTATTGCCCACTTAGTAATTTTCCTTACAGAAAAATGTTACTTATTTTTAAAGGTATTTCAGATTCAGTTAATGGATTGAAAATAAACTCACATACTTATCAGATAGGGGTTTAATACTTTGATTTGCCTACATACACAGGAAGGCAGGTGTACAAACACGAACACAACTATCCTTATTAGTGCATTATACTTCATGAAACAGCTATAAATAAATATCACCCTGTAAATAAGATGGTTTATAGGAGCGGGGAGTTTAAGATGCATGAATAACGATGATTCTCCCAATGGAAGCAGTGGTGCACACACCTCTGAGGTGGGGCAGTACATTAGGCTGTATGTGGGTTCAACCATCGAGTTGCCTGAAGCTTCTGGGAGGAGGTAGATCTGCAGCACAGCCAGGGTGACACAGTTTACAGCCTGGCTCATGGCAGGCTCAGAGAGCTCAAGAAAAGCGACGCACCCCAGAGGGGCACAGCAAGGGACTGCAAGCCCTTTGGGCTGGGCTCCCAGCCAGCGGGGGTCCCTCCTGGGAGAGCCCAGGCACAGCCATGGCCCTCAGGAGCAGGGCACACAGCCTCAGCTGCACCGTCTGTCATGGTGAGGAACAGTATCTCAACCTGGCCCTCAAATATTTATGACTTAATTATCATTTAAAGTGTACTTTTAGGAAAGCTAACCATAAAATTATGCATTTCAGTGCTAGTTTCTGGACTAGCAAGCTGCTATAAAATTACACATCTCTCTTTCACAGGTCTCTGGATTAGCTTTGAATGCAAGGAAGGGAGAGGGAGGTATTTGTAGTGCTGCTTCTTGGGCCGGCGTCAGCACTTCTGTCACCACCACCGCCATGAGTAAGCAAAGATACAGGGTGCGCACACTAAAAAATGGCTTTGCTCCAAGTAGCACATTTCTTTCAAACACACACTCGGGGCTGAGAATATTGAAAAATGGTTACAATGTCTGGTTAATGTTTTGATCACCTCATATGGTCCCATATATAGCTCCTTTCTTGTGTACATTGGTGGCAGCATAACAAAAGCTCTCAGAGATCCAAGAGTCATTCATATTCATTGTTTTTCCCATTGTCTAACTTTGATTATGCACAGTTTTCTTAAGAGAAACTGCTAAGAAGCAATCATTCAAGGACGGGTAGACACAATGGGGCCACTTGTGCAGGTTTTTTGCTGGCAAAGTTCCTCTTGAAATCAGGTGAAGGAAGCAGTTGTTTTGTTTAAGAACTGAAATTGGTTGATTTTTGAGAAGCCAGACATTTCGTCTGAAAAGCTGTCAAGCGGGTTAACTTTGTTGACATTAGAGACTTTTGTCCTATGTGATAGGGAATTTCATTCAAGTACAAAGTGCAAGGCTGGGCCCAAAGATGTGTGAAAGCAGAAGATCCTTTTTCCTTGAATTTTTGATTGTAGATATTTTAATACTTCTTAAATTTCATTGATCCAAAAATAAAATAAAATAGGTTTTAATTTACAAAATATGGTCATATGAAAATGTTGAAGTATGGAGGAATGTGTAGGAATTTGGGCAAGGCAGGTCAGAAATAAGCATGTCTGAGCACAGATATGCTCCTCAAACTGAGAAGTAAAAAAAGCATGCACAGGCAGTGGAAGCAGGGAGAGATTACCTCAGGGGAGTAGAGAGATATGGTTTGAATGTGTAGGGATTAGGCCAGGAAAGCCAAGGCAAAGCTGGACTATTCCTTGGAAAGGGACATGAACAAGAAGGAATTCTATAAGTTTATAGTCAGAAAAGAAAGGCCAAGGAGAGTGTATACCCCTAATAAGCTGAGGTGGTGGATATGGAGGAGGCTGATGTACTCAATGAGTTCTTCACCTCAGTGTTCCCAGGCCATCAGACTTTTCACTGCTCTCAAGTCCCCAGACATCTGGCTGAGTGTGGGGGGAGTGAAGTCCTTCCCACTGTAAGCAAGCAGCAGTTCCAGGATCAACTGATGAAACTGAATAGCCATAAGTCCATGGGATTGGAGGACAAGTATTCCTGAGGGAACTGGCTGGTGTTGCTGCCAAGCCACTCTCCATCATATTTGAAAAGTCATGGTGGTCAGGTGAAGGTGGCTGAGAAAAGTGAAATGTTGCTCCTATGTTTAAAAAGGGGAGAATGGAAGACCAAGGGAACTATAGACCAGTGAACCTCACTTGGGAAGAGCATAGAGCAGGTCCTCCTAGAAGATATGCTAAGGCCTATAAAAGACAAGGAGATGATCCAAGGCAGCCAGCACTGCTTTACTAGGGGCAAATTGTGCCTGACCAATGTGGTGGTCTTCTAATGGGAGACAAGGGAAGATCAACTGATGCCATTTACCTAGATTTCTGTAAGGCCTTTGATATGGTTCCAAGTGACACCTTTATCTCCAAATTGGAGAGTCGTGGTTTTGATGAATGGAGTATTCAATGGAAAAGCAATGGGCTGGATGTACACAGCCAGAGAGTATAGGCAATGACTTTATGTTCAGGCAGTAGCTGGTGATAAGCTGTGTCCCTCACGACTCTGTGTTGGGCACAGTGTTCTTAAATGTTATCATATCAGTGACACAGACCGCAGGAATGAGAGCACCCTCAGCCAGTTCACAGATAACACAAAGCCAACCTGTGCAGTTGACACAAAAGAAGGATGGAATGCCATCCAGATGATCCTAGACAGACTTGAGAAGTCATAGAACCTCATGAAGTTCACCAATTCTAAGTTGCTGCACGTGTGTTGGGAAAATCCCAGACATGAGTACAGACTGTGAGAAGTCATTGAGAAAAGCCCTGACAGGAGAGACTTGGGGATTCTTGTGGATTAAAAGCTGGACATGACCCAGCCATGTGTGCATACAGCTCAGAAGGCCCATCACATTCAGAAAAGGTGTGGACAGCAGGATGAGGGAGATGGTTCTATCCCACTCCTTGCCCTTGTGAGACCTGGAGGGCTGCATCCAGCTCGGAGTCCTGAACATAAGACAAGGATCTGTTAGAGTAGATCCAGAGAAGGGGCCACAAAAATGATCAGAGGCCTGGAGCATCGCTCCTGTGAAGACAGGCTAAGAGAGTTGCATTTGTCCAGCCTGGAGAAGAGAAGGCTGCAAGGAGACCTCATTGCAGGCTTTCACTACCTTAAAGAAGCTTCTGAAGAAAGAAGAAGAGGGACTTTCTATACAGGCAGATGGTGACAGGAGAAGGGGCATGATTTTAAACTGAAAGACAACATGTTTAGGTTAGATGCTAGGGAGAAATTCTTTACTCAGAGGTTGGTAAGGCACTGAAACAGGTTGGCCAGAGAAGCTGTGGATGCTCAGTTCCTGGAAGTGTTCAAGGCCAGGTTGTAAGGGACCCTGAGCAACCTGATCTAATGAATGACATCCCTACCGAGGGCATGGGGACTTGAAACTAGACAATCTAGATAAAAGTTCCTTTCAACCCAAACTGTTCTAGGATTCTATTATTCTATGAAATGGATATTCAAATTAAATCAGTTACTTGTCTTCTCTAAGCTCATGTTTCCTGATGGACTCAGAAGTGCTCCACTAACAAAGTTGGAAGAATTTTTGTGGGTTAGTGGTAAGACACTTTCCATTAAAATGGAAATTTGGCACTTAAATGCTTTAATCACTCAGCAGTTACCCTGAGAAACATGACTAACTGTACTTCTGAGTGGCAGTAGCTGCACTGTGTTTGTGGAGAAGGCTACTGGGAAACTAGAGAGCTGGAATTCAAAACCAAAACTGGACCAGTCTAGCAATCTGCTGTGCAAATTCACAAATATTTTTCCTCCTGAAATAAGGGGTGAAATGGGAGCAGAAATTAATGGCAGCAAGCACTGCCTAAGGGTGACACTGCCACCAAATTAAAGTAGCGCCAGCCAGAAGCTACCTACATATCTGATGTTTAGAGCTCCTCAAAGGGCTACAAATGAACTCTGTAGACTACCTCCCCTCTGCCACAGGGAAAAAGCATCAGCTACCAGACTAAATGATGACTTAAGTCCTTACATCTCAGCCTGTCACTTCCACAAAATTTCATAAGAAATCAGTGACAGAAATTATTACAGAGCCCACTGTTTGTCATCTGTTCCTGAAAATCAGTGGAGTTTATGGCAGAGGGTTTATTAATAGTTTTATATGCTCATACCCACAAATCCAATCTAACATTAAATAATTGGCCGTTTCCTTTAAAAAAACACACACACACACACAATGTTATTCTTAACATTGTTTTTCCTAAGAAAAACACACATCATCTGCATTCAGTCTTATTTTTGTAGGTTTCAATAATTTAGAAAATAGTTTTATAAGTGTAAAAGTGTCATGTTACAGCATAGCTTTAACCTTAAACTTAGACAAGCTGGTCAATAGCCACAACGTGTGTTAAGCAGTAAAGTGTTACATAAAAGGGAGCATTTCCACCTGAAATTTAAGAGCATGTATTGATAGCTGTTGGGTTTTTTCCCCCTTCGTTCTAATAAACATACAATGTCAAGGTGCTTTGCCCAGGATGCTGTGAGAGGGAGTAATTAGTTTAAAAAAAAGGGGAGCACAGAAAGAGACAACAAAACCTTTTATGTATCACTTACCTTCTTGAGGCATCTTCCTTATGGGGATATAGAGTGGGGGAAGAAGTAATATTTGAAAGAGAGAATTTGCAAATAGAAGGAGTCTGTTAATAAAATGTTGTATTTTTTCAACTATATCTTAGAAACAAATTATGTATCATCTATCCTCAATTCTCATGAAGTTCAGGAGTGTTTCTTGCTAAAAATGTATTTTATTCAGCATGAAAATTTTTGGAAAGAAAATGCCACTATCATTAAACTCAAAGTTTTCAAATTTTTTTCTCTATAAATATATTCTTTAAAATGTCCAAAAAAATGTGGTTAAGAAGTTTGTATATGTGATTTTCTTCAGAGAGATTTAAGCATCCAAGTCTACAAATCAGAAAATAGTCACACACATATATTAACATAATTTATTTTTAGGGTTTTTTAAATGGACTAAGCTTAGCATAGACATGGATGTAGGGTTTTTTATTAATGTAATATTTGTGACATGTTTCTACAACTACCTGTAGTATTGTATTTGAGGCCAGTGTTTTTAAAACCAAATCAATTGTTAGCAAGAGTGATAAAATGAAATAGTTCCTTTTTTATACTAGTTCTGAGTTTTGACACCTATTAGTTGCAATAAAGAAAGTAAAAATGTATCATTTAGATTTTTTTCTTCTTGTTGCATAAGCAGAAAAGGAGAAATAATAATCATGTTCTTAAAACCACAAGAATTAAGGTCTTTTTACACGGAGGGTGTTTTCATGTACCAAAAAAAATATATCCTGCAATGTTTTTGGAAATATAGAAGGATAAATTATATAAGAAAGTTTATTTTTCATTATTTTCAATATTTGAAAGACATGCTTTTCTCCAAAATTTTCAAAATTTAACATCAGTACCTGTAGCTAAATAAAATCTAGAAATCTGTACTCTTTAAAATGGATTCTCCTGTTGCTAGCAAGAAGTAGTGTCTTTTGGAAAAAAAAGCCAGTTACATAAACTCTGCATTCAGTCTCCATGCAAGCTTGGCAGTGAAAGTCACCTCCCATTTCACTGTCAGTGGCTGCTCCATTTGTATGTTTTTTTGCCATAGTTGTGGTGCCTGAACTTCTATTCATGGTGTTACCTTGGGAAGGTACCCCTAGTTAGACATGTCCTTCTCCTTCACTGAAAATAAAGAAGTTTCTTTTTTAAATCCTGATGGGCTTACTCAGCATCCTCACGTTTTTATCAATGGTGAGGACAACCGGCTGTGGAGCAGTAGCAGGGGTGCCTAACCAAATTGGGAAGGGGGACCATTTAAGCCAGGAACCACTTCCCCAGGAGCCTTTGGTAAACCGGAGAATGAAAACAGAATTTTCTTTTTAGTATTACAGTGTCATTGTCTACGTTCTCTTCTTAGCTTTGTCATCAGCCCAGGCAGGTTCAAACCTGGCTTTCTGTCCTTACTTACATATTATTTTTGTACAACCATAACATTATGTTAAGAGAAATGTATATTAGAAAAGCTGGTTCCTACAGACCTTCTCCCTTCTATTGTACAGGATGTTCAGTGGCTCTGTAATCTCTCTGCAAGCCATCCATGCTTTAAAGGTAGCTTAAGGCACTAGAAAGTGTGGGTAGAAGAATTTAAGTTTGTATTAAATTTACTTTAATAATCCAAGTTTATGCTAGTTTATATTATTGAATAATGAAATGTGACATGTCAGAAGATGTTAAATATTTGTAAGAAGTTAGCATTGTTCTGTGCACTTTCCAAATGGATCTATTATGTCTGAAAATTCTAGCTACTTATTTTAAGTGATAAGTGTCATTTGGCATCATGTGTCAAGGAAGTACCATGTGCTCCTTGTCTGCCTTTCAAGAAGTTACAAATGACACCATTCATCTCATCACATGACAGACCTGTTGCTTCTTATCATTATGTGATGTCTGCCTGTTGTAAATGTGGTAGAGATCAGTTTTCTGGCATTCTCTTACTTCACTTTAAATTAACAGGGAAATCTTCTGGAGGTTTTAAAAACACTTAAAATTTCTTCTTGAAGTCTATTCTGTTTATGCTGTGACCAGATATCAAAGTAGTCTAAACACACAAACTGCTTTAAAATGTATTTCACTTTAGTTAAATATAAGCTAATGCCTTTCTTTATAGGTTTTACGTATTTTACTGCATTGAATATGGGAGTGTGTTTCAGAAAAGCCTGAAAAACAAAAACATGAATGTGCACATGGAAGATTGTAGCCATAAGATAAATAATTGAAACATGTTGGGAAATTCTTTGTGAGATATAAGTGAATTCATTGTGCCCACTGGGATGTTTACCAGACGAAGAGTGTGACAATGACAGTACCCTCGTTGTTTGGTACATAATTTAGAGTATTCCTAATGAATATTTCATGTAGTATCATTTGTGTATGAATTGTAAGGCATGTATATCAAGATTCACTAGGGGCACTGTCAAACTCCTCAGTTTGAAATAAGCACTTATAAATTACTTAAGGATATCGTAGGAAAAGGGATTAGTGTACACTCCTTTTTAAGCAAATCATTATGGCCGTTCTTGGGAACAATTTGCTTAGTAAAGGAAGAGCACTCTGAAACAAAGAAAAATAAAATGCTCTCACTTTCACATTAACAAGCAACTTCTGTTCCTAGAAACTCCCTAGATTATTCTTAAAATACATGTAATTTTTAAAAAAGAATGACCAGAAGTAATTTTCTATAAATACGGAAATTTGTGTTTTATGAAGCCAGGGGACTTCAGAAAAGTATTTGTTAAACCAGTTGAAAAAGAAGAATTCATCATTTATACCCATATTTATGCATCTCAAAAACCTAATTGAGAATAAGTTTTTAAATAACGAGGGTGATTTCATAATCAAGTTTTGTTCAGTCTTTTTTAGCTACCAATTTTGTAAAAGTAGACCAATTTTTCAGTCTTCACAGTTATCAAACACGTTAATGGAGCAGAAGTTCATTTCACAAGTGATCGTGAAAAGATCAGGAGTATAAATACACTAGTTAATAAACTGAGAATGAAGAATTCAACCAGTTGCACCAAAGTAAGGACTGTTATCTCTTTCTAATTTATACCTGAAATAAAAAAAAAGTATGTATCTTCATCTAAAAATGGAGATACCAATATATCTATGCAGTATATCTCTACATCTCCATGTATCTCCCTGTCTCTACACATACACCTGTATAAATCCTTTTAAACTTGTACTAGAAATGAAGTTTTCAAATCACTGTAATTCATCTTGATAAATATTCTGGTTTTCTAAGATCCTGAATATCTATCAAATTCAATTAACTTTAGATATTTATGAAGTGCCAAAATTCCTGGAATTTTCATAATTGCAGTATCCATATTTAAAGAAACCGGTTTCCCTCCATTTTCTGCAAAACAAAGTTGACAGCTTTTCAGGTTTCTGCAAGTGCCTGTGAGGATGCTCTTCATCTGTTGCAGAACAGGGATCCCTAAAACAATAGCTTTATGAGCAAAACCAATTTATATCTGTAGAGCTTGTTTAAGCCTGCTTTCTTTTTATGTTTTTTTTAATTTACCTGATACAGCTATGCTTCCAGCAATGACAAGAACAAATCCTTTTTATGATAAAACTAAATATGCCCTTGTCATTTTATTAATTAATATTACTTTTAGGAATTCTTTTTCTCATGTAAAAACATCAATAAAAATTATCACTGACATATTTTTTTCCAAAATGTTTTAGCAGCTTAGTTGTTAAGTAAGTAAAACTTGATGTCTCAAATAATTGCCAAAGGCCAAGATTCAACAAAGCTTGTTCTCGGTTTAAAGTACATATTTAAATCTGTTGACTTTATGGGATTCAGATATCTGCTTAAGGACATGCTTCAGTCAATGCATGGATTCCCACTGGAGTCTCTGGCCTTGCTCTTACAGTTTCAATGATGCCTCTTGGGCACAGTGCCAATAAACTCAATCTTGAATCCACTCAAGTCAAGAAGAACCCTTGTTACTGATTTCACTATGTACAGAATGAGGCCATGTGCGGGGAAGTGCAGCTCTCAGGTAGTGCTCGTTACACTGCAACATGCTTCGTGCTTTCCTCTTTCTTTTTTTTTTTTTCTGTAATCAGAGATGATAATTTACAGAGAGGGCAGTTGTTTTTCTTGCTTTCTTTCCGCACAGTTTGAGAAGGAGGGAATGTCATTCTGTTTCTGACTCTTGAGGTTTTATGTGAATCATATTCTGCTGTACCTGGATATCTCTCCTAATTCTGTTAAACCAGCCCAAGAGGTTTGTGGGAGGTGGGGTCTTTATTTTTATTCAAAGTGGTTTTAAGTTTAGAACGTGTCTTAAATAATTTCAAATAATTTTAAAACTTTATCCCAATGTCAGTGAAACTATCTATAAACATAGTTCAAAATTATAAAAATAGTTTCTGTGTGTGTATGAAAAGCTGTGATCTCTTTCATTTAAAATGAAGAGTTCTGTATATTCATTAACAAAACAGTTGCTTTTCTTTCTTAAACTTCTGTTTTAACCACAAATACATATATATTTTTATTTTGCAAATTGGTCATGGTATTAGCTTGCAGCATCCAAATCCATTCATTGGTGGGATCTTTTATGATAGGGATTGAGTTTTAATCTCAGCTTTTATGTGAGCTTTCATCTCCATATCTCTCTCCTCATTTATAGAGTAAGTGTGATAACACCTTATGCAAGGTTTATATTAATTAACTAGTTGGAATAGCTCTGTCTATCTCTGTTAAATTCGGTTGAATTGATTCCAGCTTTTTTTTAAAGTGCAGGTAAGAATGAAGAAGACTCATTATTATTTCTGCACATTAACAGTCAAGTTCTTTGTATTTAAAGACAAGACTCCAATTGTGTGCTTGTTTGTGTTTTAAAGAGGTTGTTCAGATTTTGTCTATTTTTTTAAAAGCAAGCTAAAAGTAGTAAAATGGCTACTGATATATCCAGCATTAGAAGATACTGGAAAATCAAAGTGCTCATCAAGGTAGAGGATTTTAGCTCAAGGTCACTAAAATCTGGTACCTTCAAGCAACAAAAACCATAGTTTCCTGAATGATGAAGGGCTGTGAAATGCTGCTTCTGCAAGTGGAAAAGAGTCATTTAGTTTTTAAGAAAAAAAGTTTTCCCTCTATTTTCTCACTATTACTGCTATTGTAAATGTCACTATGTTCTCACAGTAATATTATGTATGAACCAATATATGAAGTTACTGTTTCTTTAAAAATTTTTATCCCTTTTAAAAACACAAAGTTTACCTCTACTGCAAGTAAAAACAACATGGCTTTAAAAGCATTTATGAGAGCAGTTAAATAAACAGAGCTACCTTTGTACACTTGGTATAAAATTTTAAGAAAAGAAGAAGAAATCTTATTCAAAGGTGAAAATATCTGAGTAGAATAAGAAGTAAAAGAGTGTGAAAGGATTTGCAAATGGATAGGACCCCTTAGGTTTATACCTACAGGAAGTGGTCCTTAATATCCAACTCATAAAACTTCATGAGGTGCTACCTATAGTTGTGATCAGAACTTCAGTGTATTCAGTGTATTCATTGACCCAAAGTTTCACCTCACGTCTTCACAGCAGTGAAAATGCTCCCTGTCACCATTCACACAGTGCAAAATCTTTTCCATTCCACACATATTGGAGGCCATTTGCACTGTCTGTATAATATGTGAATAGCTGTTTGTTTACTACAAAATGGGCAAATTTTCAGACAGGTTAAATCTTACCCAGAGATTCTGCAAGCTGTGCTGAAAAACTCTGTAGTTGAAAGACATCATTTTCCCAGGGATCTTATAAAGAGCTAGGAGACCATACAGTACCAAAGACGTAAAAAGTAACAAAACAAAAATATAAACACTTCATATTTATCTTTGCTTAATCTTTCTCGAGATTCCTGTCCATCTTTTCTCCTAATTTTTGCATTTTGTTTCATATTTAGAGATATGTACTTATAGGGTATTTTTGGTGAGCTCCTGAGGTAGTGGAGTATAAATCCAAAAAGAGTGTTGTATGACTAACACTTACTTCCTTTTATAACTGGTCATCTCATAGATATGATTGATGCCTTCTAATTATTGTATTCAAAGTCTTCCATATGGAACATCATAAACTAGTTTATATGGGATAATCTGACTTTCTGAATTGTATAATACCTGGGGCTGCGAAGGAGCACCAATAATTGGAAGATACTTTGCCAGGACCTGATTCAAGTTAAAAGGGAGTGGGTGATCATCATGAAAACAGTGCAAACTAAGGGGTTTTGTGATCTTAAATAGACAGGGGGAAAAAATCTAAAACACAAAAGACAGAGGAATCTCAGAGGAAGCTTCTGGCCACTTGCAGCAGAATGTTAATAGCTTCATGTCACTTTAACTCTGACAGCTCTGAAGTGAAAGGCCACTAATCTCTGTTTGTAATGTTCACAATTGAAGAGAAAAAGTAAGTATTCTTACTTAAGCCATGGATAAGCATTAACAGTCTGGAAATGAAGGGAATGTTCTGTAACTTATTTTAGAGTCAACAAATACCTCCCCCCAAAGCCTCGGAAAATGTATATTTTTCTCTCTTCTGTGATAGCATAGGTGATTTAAATGGAACACTAGTTTCAAGTGCTCGGTTCACAAGTCACCATCTTTACACAGAGAATATTAGCCTGCTACAAATTTCAGGTAAAAATTATAATTCATGTTTACTAGAATGCCTTAGGAATTATCTGAGTACAAGTTCACTCAGGGTATATTTGTTTTTCAAAATTTGTTGGTTTTAAAACCTTGTCTAGGGAACAATTGCAGAGAATGTCTTGACTCAAAGTCATGAAAAAGATAAAAGTAGCCACAAACATTGTGATTGCTTGGGATTTTTTTTTTTCATAATTTGGTTTATAAGTAGTTGGAATTTTCATTTTTTCATATTTTGTGTATGAAAATTCTAGACATAATAGGTGTTCCCTAAGGATTTCCTGTTCACACTTCACACCTATCTCTTAAGATTTCTTGTAGAAATCTCAGGCATCTCCACAGCAATACATGGCACAATTTATCTGAAAGCACTGCATGTGAAGGGCCAAACTCTGCTTTTGTTTGAGAATCTATCAGCAAGTGAATATCTTGTGAAAGGAAGTGTGTTGCTATTTTAATCATTTCAATATAAGATCATCTCTAGGCTCAGAAGTAGTCCAATAATATTGCTGAGGATATATTTAAAACAAGGTGATTTTAGCTAATTATTTTAATAATAGCATTTTGAGTAAATCATCTGAGAATATAGAAACTTATCATATTGTTTTAATCTTTCTTATCTTGCTTTATTTTCTTAAGCTTTTGTTCTTCCCACTCATGCCTAACCAAATACATTCTCCTCTGCCTCTGAAAGTTGATTATATTCATATGTATAAATGCAGCAGGTATATATAGCTGTTTATTACATAATATCAGATCCTTTGTTCTTTGGATTTATATTTCTATTGCTTGATATTATCAGCTGATAAATCTCATAATTATAGATTAGAACAAGTTTGGCATATCTTTAGATTAATATATTATGTCAAAGTACATATGTTTGAAGAGGCAGCAAATTTCATTAAAAAATTCAGTACATTATTTTTTCTTGTCAGAAAGTCACACGATAATTTCCTTTTTTAGTGATTAAGTAATGATTTTTGAATTCTGATATTTTGAAATTCCAGTTGGATGAAAATTACAATTCCAGTTGGATGAAAATTCCATTAAATACATAGAAATAACGATATAACATTTTTGCATGTATAAAGCAGCATTATATTATGCATAATGTACATAATATGATTGGGTTTGTAAGCATGTTTTTCTGTTTTCATATAAAAAAAATGAACCAGTGTTAATGGAGTTCTACCTATTTTTTGTAAGCAGTGTAATTTCAAGTTCCAGGTGTAATAGTTCTGATTGTTCCATAATCATTCCACAGGTAAAAAA